>QJNV01000058.1:136575-200738 GCA_004155935.1 Monosporascus sp. GIB2
CGCACCCCCCCCCCCCAGACCAGCGCAACGTACCGCGCCTGTGTACGGAGACGCACTAGTTGAACGTTTCGCCGGGCACCCACTCACTCGCCCACTACCGAACTCGATTCAGTCTTGCGATCAGCGCGATCGCCGTTAAATTATCTAGTTCTCGCGTCCCCAGAACCATTAGACTGCAGCTTCTCGCATTAAGGTGCCTTGTAGGGCTGTCTAATCGCATGCGCTCCAAAGCATGAACGAGGATCGAATTAACTCGAGCCGTGCCCCGAACCCATCTATTAGCACATCTGCTCTCCCGTCATCCAGTTCCTTATTAGCTTCGTCATTATCGGATCGCCCAAATTCATTCCAGCCCCCCGCCGCCGCCGCATCTCCTTCATCTACCAACACCAAGTCCACAATGGCCGCCGCCTCGGCCTTTATACAGCAGCCGCAACAACACTTTAGATCCTCCGTCGCATCATCATTCCAGCCACCGTATACATTAGCGATGAGCGCCAGAGGTCCCTTCGACGTCGACGCCGCCTCCAGACCCGTCGGAACTCCCTTTGCGACAACCTCTACGCCAGGCTCCCCAGTGCCCGTCTTAATCCGCCGACTACCGGTTGATACTACTGAAGAAAAGTTGCGGTTGATGCTTTTGTTCTCTCAGGAAACTGTCGATGTCGAAATACTCCCGCCGGAACAGTCCGAGGACAAGGGCTTCCGCTCCGCGATTGTCAAGTTCAAAAGCCAGGCCGGAGCGCTGCAGGCTAAGGAAATGCTACATGGCAAATCGTTGTCGAACGATGTCGAGATGATTGTAGAGATCCATTCCAACAGTCCTACCGCACCTCGAAGGTATCCTACGGAAGGTATCGCTCCGGCCGTCTCTAGCGGGTCGACTCCTGTTTCATCTGGACCGACACCCCGTCAACCGTCGCGATTCAATGGGAGTTTTCAGTCACTCGAGAGGATCTCGATCTCCCCCCCGATGAGTAGCGTGTATGCGAGCAATGAGCTGCCAGACCCTGAGTCCAGTGCTCATTATCAAAATCTTTTCTCGCCGCAATCGCCCATTCCCAACCACCTCACAGAGAGACCGCGCATTTCCGGGAAGACATTAATCAGTCACGATGCCGTCGAAGATGACGAAACCGGTGAACTATTGAAAGACCCCGTTGCCTACGCTGAGAACGGAGCCACCCAACAGCGAAGGGCCACCGCTCCTCAGATACCCATTACGCGAATGGCGGGCTTGTCTCTCAATACTACGACCAACGGTTCGGCCTCCCTCCCCTCTTATGGTCATCCACTTCCGACTCCTCTATCAGCTCACGGGAACACTATGTCGCCGACAATGATGAACGGCGCAAGTCACCCGATGGACTACCGGATGTGCAATCAACACTACCCACAGCGTCACACTTTTCCTGCGGCGAATCCGGCTGACCAAAACCCGCCTTGCAATACACTTTACGTTGGTAATCTGCCCATCGACACATCCGAAGACGAACTCAAACAATTGTTCTCAACTCAGCGGGGTTACAAGCGGCTTTGCTTCCGCACTAAGCAGAATGGCCCAATGTGCTTTGTGGAATTCGAGGACATTTCCTTTGCGACAAAGGCCCTGCGCGACCTGTATGGCACGCCTCTCAGTAACAGCGTCAAAGGAGGCATTCGTCTCAGCTTTTCCAAGAACCCCCTCGGGGTTCGGTCGGGTCAATCCCCGAACCAAGCTGCCGCCGGCTCTATCGGAAATTTGAATGGCATCATCTCGGCATCGGGACACGGCTTCACGACAGCCAACGGTCCTCCTCCCGGTCTAACGGCTCCTCCGGGTCTGAACCGACCACCATACAACGCAGGCTCGCCAATGCCCCCTGGGGCCGGAACCTCTTCGTATTCCTCCACAAACTACCCGGGTAACGCGAGCAATGTGTGGAACAGTCCAGTGTATAATGGACCCGTGTCGAGTGGCGGCTCGTCCGCAGCCATGAACGGCCCTGCGTCGGCTTATCCGCCTCCATATATGATGGGGAGATAGTCCTTGACTTGGTTTCTTTTTGGAGATATTTGAATGATACATCCTGTTGTAGGAATCGGTTACCGGCGTTTACGGGAAATGCTGGCAAAAGACCACTCGATTAATCCTTCGCGAGGTTCGGCGGGGTCCCCCTTTTTTGGCCTTGGACACTCGGGCAGAGGGCGACTAATTTTGGATTCCACGGGATTAGTGATGGAAATTGGCTTGTTTATCTGCGTTGGCATTTGCGACCGGTGGTTCCTTAGCGATGGCGTCGACATTTTCATTGCAGTGATTCCCCTGAGCATCTACCGAGTGGCTGCTGGTGCCGCAAGGATTTTAGACTCACTTCAGTTTTCGACTCCAGATTTGATCACAAGGCATTCGACGGTGTTCTTTTTCAGCAAACATTCCAGCGACCATCAGCGTTGATTTTCTGTTTCCGTTGGGCGCTTCGCAATTGGGCTCGGCGTTTCTTGTCAGCTATACGGATATCCGGACAACATATCATATTGCGACTTAACTTTGTTTTCAGAGCTTTGAAGCTTCGCAGCTCCTACTTTGAACCGTTACCCCCATGCAAGGAAAATCACATCATCTATTTTGTATTACCCAATTCCCGTCGTTCGGTGCCTTCTGCATGGTCTTAAAAGGAGAAACGATTCATGAATGGACCCACATCAAATCCAAAAAGTCACAAATTGTGACGAGTCATCGTTCACGGAGCATTCTACAATAAAACGGCGAAAGGCATTTGATTGTTGGCTAGGGTTGCATATATACAGCAGGGTCCTCTCGTTACATCTAAGGCTTCGGAGTGGGGTGCATGGAGAATTTTTTGGGGACCGTTTGGAAATCGAATCAGAAAGTGGCTCTGGGATATTATCCAGAGCCGGAAGGGGTGCATACTTCTGGAAAGACTGCCAGCCTCGCTCCCACCAGTCATCTCCTCGGGCGTTCCCCTTTTTCTTCTTTTCGGGCTGACTTCCAAGCTGGCCCCTCAGTGCATTGGACCGTCGGTAATTTGAGTGGCATGTAACCAGGAAATCGGGGGAGTATTTGGGCATGGGATATTTGTCGGGGACTAAGGGAAAATAAAAGAAGACGGAAAGACATTTTTGGCATGAGGTGCGAATTCGGGAAAGGTGTCGAGGCGATATTTCATTTCGGGGTGCCGATCCGATACGTTGCCTTCTTCGCACCACGCACGGCTCTGGGTTTCCGGTCGTGTCCGTTTATACCCAGGGGCTCTGGGACTTTCATTCATGAGTATTGTGCTTTTTGACTTTTCACTCTCCATTTCCCCTTTTTTCTTTCCTTTTTCCCTTCTGGGATGTCTGGCGCATTCGTTTTTCTGCTCCTCGTTTGTTCAACTTCCTCAAATCTTATAGCTAGCGGTTTAGACCGGGGGGTTGGGCCACCTTGATTCACGTCTTCTGGGAATGCAGGGATGGGAGAGGGGCAGCGAGAGGGCATCATCTATCTAGTCAGTCGTAGGAAACAGCACTGTTTTGCTCGCTTTTTCTCTCCCGCGATTCTCTCTTCGAAAGTGAAACTGCCCCTAGCGTGAGTGCAACCTCGCCCGGCCTTGCTGCTCCGAGCGTATGCGAACTGCGTTTGGCGGGACGATACTCGCCAGAGAACACGGTCCATCGCCTTAATGGAGTGGTCAAAAGGGGGAAAGCGAGGTAGTTAATCTAACGCTAGGCACGCCGCTGATGACTAGAAGCAAGTATATGTTAGAAAAATCGAATGTTCTGATACTTGCCCCCTCGGCCAACGAGTTTGGCACCATGAGAATGTTCTATATTGTTTCAAGCATGACCCAATTTCATCCTCGCTATCAAGTATGGCAAGCCCAGAAACAGGGTCGTTACTCAGCTCCTATAGAGTGTCCGTATTAAGTGGCCTCGTGGTGCCTGTATACATAGCACTCATTCTTCCTTCCATATGTCCGTTCTACGGGACATAGATACCCCCGACCATCCATAACCGAGTAGGTCAGGTTGAGTAGTCTCCTGGAACGAACGTCTAGGACCGCTCTACGGATTCCATTCTTCTAGAGCGTTCCTGCGTGACAACACCCGCCCCTATAGCCAGCCATACGACGAGCGAGTCGGACCTCTGGCTTCTTTGACAGTATCGTGTGTTTGATGAACTTTCATTCCATTCTTCGGCCTTCCTTCGAAACGCGAACTCTAGCGCAAATAGTGCAAATTCGAACGGGTCGCGTGACTATCCGAGGTGGATATTTGTCAGACTTGCTCGGTGGGCGGTTGTAAAGAGAGGATTTAGCCCAATCGTTAAGCCTTTCAGCGCGAGTGCAGTCCGATACGCTTTTACGCATACACACCAGAGAATAACGTGTACGTGTGCGTCTATATCGCCTACGACGGAGCCCGAGTCAAGTGCTGACTTGTCCACCAGACCGACGACCCCGCCGTGCACTCTCGATCGCACCCGAGACGGGACATCCATCACGCCTGGCTAGCACTCATCAGCGAACCCCCCAGGCCCGAAGTTATTTAGCTTACGCCAGGCGGCGGCCGTAGCCTAGAAGTGCCCCTCAAAGCGACTTTTTCAACCATATCGATGACCCGAGTATCACGGCTGGGGGTTTTGTTCGTCATCCAGGATCTCGATGTCCTTTGTGCGACTGTCAGCGTGGCCACTGGCCCCCGATGGATGAATCGACAATGGCCAGGCGGGCGACCTTAAGCTTCCCCTGCATATAAGGTGTTTGGTTACTTTGATACTAGCGTTGAGCTTAATAGCTCGCGCTCGACCGGGACGTTCCCACTGCACCAAACGATTCTGCCGATGCGTCCGGAGAACGCCACCGGGCTCTGACCTCCCAAGTCCAGGGCGGATCCGTGAACAACGGCGGATAAGGTTTCGTACCTGTACCTCAACTGAAGCTGAGGGCTTGGCTTGCGCCTAACATCTTCATCATCATTAGACAACCCAAAAGAACCCTCTGGTTTCTTCCGGGTAGGTTTTTAACCCTGGCCCGGTACATGCCACGGGGGCTTATATATTTAGCCATGGCCCGAGTTTTGACCGGAGACAACCACTGCGAAGCAAGTCCAGCGGTGGACGAGTTTCGGCCCGGGACGACATTCCGAGACGGTATATTCATAAGTAGACACGAGTTCGCCTAGCTGCCGTAGGGAGGGCCTCATGGGAAAGCTTCTGCGGATCATACCAGGACAGGGTTGTATACATTCGTCAGGATCTTTGCTCTCGCCGTTCGGCAGCCGTTCCCGTGTTCTCTACCCCTGCCAATTTTAGATTCGAGAAAGCTCGCTCGTCGGGACAACTCGCATCGCCTAAATAGCCATCGTGCTTATCGCCATCTTCTAAGGTAGGCAAAAAGGCATTGCGGTACCCCGTCCTTCCCGTCCCCTTCGACAATGCCCTACTGCAGCGCTCCGTGTTTTCATTGCCATCTTCTCCTTCCAGGTCCGTAATCGTCACTCGCTAGAGCATCTCAGCTTCGACTTTTCACCCATACAGACGTCACCATCTGTTACAGCCATGGACTCGTTCATAGAATACTTGATTTTGGTAAGTCCCCTGCTTTACCCCCTCGACCACCCCTCCCGGGTTCGTCTGAAGTCGGGACACAAGACAGTCGGACAGTAGCAGCTAAGATGCGTGCTCTTTCCGCTTCGCAGGTCGCCGGCGCCCTGCTCTGGACCGCACGCTGGTGCGACCAACTGTTGTGCAATTTCCGTCGCAAGAATATTCTCGAGCTCAGTCCATCCCTGAATCGCAGGGTGATTTGGTTCTTGGTTGGTTTGTGTTTCGTTGCGGGTTTTGTCGGTAAATGCTTCTCTCCCCTCCTCGCTTACACTTTCTCTTGCACGTCTTCGTCTCTGGTTTACCTCCTCGCCCACGGCTTTCTTATTACCCCCTGAGAGCTCCTTGGAACGCCTTTGGTACCAGCGTCGAGAGCGCTCTAGGGGGACCATGATTGGTTAACATGTCGGACAGCCCAGCCCTTGGCCGTTGTCCACGCGCGGGCTACGTACCACCCGATATTGCTGGTAGTGCAGCTGCACATCACCATCGTCGCTTTTGTGTTGTTTTACTGCCAGGCGTCTGCGCTGGGCTGTGTGTAAGAGTCTCTCCGCCGGTCCTACTTCGGTTCCCGCGTCCAAGCAAGCAAACTTGTGCAGAGGGAGGGTGACTGACCCGGTTGGTGTCCCAGAATGAAGGACCGTCGCTGGGACGTCGCAATGCTCGTGATCAAATTCCTCTCGATCCTAATCCCCTTCGTTCCCTCGATGGTGATATTCAACATCATAGTCTTTGAGGGCAAGCCCGACTACAACTACCCCGATTGCCTCCACAAAAAGTTCTCGAGGTGTGATGCCGGGGTTGGCATCGCGCCCCCTTGCTTAGTTCTCTTCGCTTGGGTCCCGCTGGCCGTCGAGTCCTACGCCCATCAGGGGCGATCCGTTTCGGTTGCCAGTGTGAGTCGCAGGTTCATGCATCGAGTTCGGAATTGAAACTTCGCGTGGCTTGCTGTTAGCTGACTCGGTGGTGTCTGGCAGTGGGCACAATGTTGTGGTATTATTGGCGCCCTTTTACCGTTGACGGCTTTCTGTGAGTCTCCTGCTTTTTCTTAGGCGGTGTTCAGTGGGAAGCGGGGAGTAAGAAAACGTGCTAACACGCATGACAGATGATCGGGAAGAGTGGGAAGTACCCGGTATCGTCTTCTACGGCTTAATGTAAGTCACCGAGACGCCCTACAGAGGGGCCCGTTTGTGCAGAGAGTGCGCATGTTCTGACACGATCTCTTATAAGGGCGTTGGCTGAGTATGTTCTCTGCGCGTCTCACCTCATCTGGCTATGGCGAACACGCCAGTATCGTCAGGACGCCGCCGCTCAGGGCATCACGTTTGATGAACTGGCTGATAAGTACGCCACGGTCGGCTTCGCATTCCCATTCGCGGCGAGCCGCAAGTGGACGCAGAGGGACTCCGTGAGGCCCCGGCAAGCCTCTCGACCGCGAAGTCCAGATATCCTACTGCAAACGATGCGCCCTCGCGCCGCACATATCAGTGCCGATGATGCATCGTTGGAAGACGTACCCCTTGAGGAGTTACCACGTCCGGCGTCGGTCCGGAATATGGTGTGACGCCATACAGTGTTCTTGAGGCTGTAAACAACCGCTCGACACATTGATGCTGGGGAATGGTGAATGGGAGCAAGATTGGACACTCTACGTAATGATTTGTTGTTTGAGACGAGTCCTAAAACCTTGTAACAATGATTCCCGCCTTGGAGGGGCGTATGTGGTTTGGCCAGTCTAACCGACTACCGCTGATAGGTGGTTCTAATGATCAATAAATTATACCTGCCCAAAGTGGTGCCATTCTGATGCTGGCACGAAATAGCTGCTCGACCGGATATTGGTTATTCTCATAGCACGCGCTGCTCCGCTGAGGATATTTCAGGGTTCCGTATAATCTCGGAAAAGCGGAACCGGGCGGCTGATAATAGGGCATTGAATACGATCTTTGAGGGGAAAGGGTAGCAGAGACGGCCAGGGACCTGTTGCTCTTGGTTCTCAAAGAGCCAGGACCCTGAAGGGGGTAGACGGGGAACGATCCCCATTCAGCTCAAAATTGTGGGCCAAGGCTAGTGATTGCTCTGGCTAGTAACGGTTAACGGCGTGGTGATGACCCAAGAAGACGTTGCGTCTGCATACCCGTGTCTCAAGTGAGAGGGAGGGATTTCCCCGTACGCTTATCCTATTATATTCGATGCTGCATGCGTTGAGGCCCTCATTACGCATATGTTGTACAACCGATCATGGGAGCCATCCTAGTTCGTTAGCCTGCCATTTATATGTGGGAGGACCCCCACGTATATCTCCACGCTCCACGAGGCTGTGTCAGCAAGCTCATGAGTGCCTACTTGAAGGCTCCTGGCCGTCAACTTCTGCGACGATGGAGTCGACGGTCTGTGCCGAGACCGTGGATACATATGATCAACAGCAAAACGCCAGGATTGCCACTTCGACAGTGCTGCGTTCACCCAAACATGTCTCAAACGTCTCCGAAGAACCAACCGATGTCTACCTGGCGTTGTGATTCCAGAATACAGTATTCAGTTCCGCACATGGCATAAAAGCTGGGTGGAGCCGTGTATGCAAAATGGCATGACAACAAAAGTCGCACCACATAGGCGCTAGTTACCAGCCGCTCGGTTCCGCTCAAGGCTCTAGTCTCAGCACGAGTCAGTATCTACCACAATACTACCCGACATCAGCTGGGAAGGGATTTGGGGGGTAGGGGATGCATGTGCTTCATTGAAAACTGTTTTCTCGACGGTTCAATAATGTCCTACAAAGTGACGCTCCGAGAATATCCATCTGTGCAAAGGATGAGAGACGCGTCACAGGACGGACAGAGTTTGTAGCAACTACACGCCTGGTAGTGCTATGCTTGTAGTAGAGACGCTATCTTCTGTACCCCATATCTTGGCTCCAGCATTCTCTGTTTTGACGGGAGTTGTTCGCCAAGTAGTTTGTCCCATAGGAAGAAGAGATTGTGAGAGCTCAGGTTGCTTATGAAAGCGGATATCGTCATGGCAGGGTTGGCTAACCGGTTATTCTTCTCGTGGGCCCTGTTCCGAGTTTTGACAGTTTTGTGATCGGGTTGGTTACTTATGTTCGATGGGGAGAGACCCTTCTGTCTCAACCTTTTCAAAATGTCTCACTAAAACTCCGGGGAACTGAATCATGTCTCCCGCCGGGTAGGCTAGTCGCGCCTAGTCCGTAACTAATAGGGCATACTTGATATACTATAATACATGGCCCCCGCCTATAACCCCATAGAGGTAGAGGCTAGAGCTGCATGCAGAGCTCCCAGGAGCCAGCATCGCAGCTCTTAGGCTATTTAACTCCACACGGTCGGTAGGCATCCACCGAACCAGGGGAGCGAGCTTATGTGGCCTCAACATTTCCCCAGACAACTTGACGGGATTCTCCTGACAAGTAGAACGTATTAAGCAATGGCCTGTGCTGCATGTCTCGCAGTTGCTAACCGTCAGGTGACAGATGATGGACAGAAAGAGGAAGATCCATCGATACGTACGAAAAAAAGGTCGGAGACTGGACGCGCCTGGTAAGTTACGTCAGAACCGTCGGAGCTCAGCTGCTTGCCCTGTGCACTGTAGGTGCCCACATCACCACCTATGTATGATGTAGTCTATCTAGTAGTCTAGGTAAGGGCACTTGTTGGTTAGAACGACATATTACTTGGTAGATGGCACTCCGCCCGGCATTGGCCGAGTGAGACCTATGTAAGCATGTAGCGACGCGACTGGCCCCCAACTCCAGTTATCCAACGGAGCGGCTATATTCTCGCAAGGCTAGGTGATAGGCGATAACGCACTTGATTGAGCAGTGTCCCCCGGGCCTGGCCGGTCATGGCTTCATGTAGGCCCCTTACTCAGGGATCGTACAGACACACCCCTCGGGTGCCGTAGTCCCAACCTCCTACTGCGATTTGACGAATGGTTGTTTACTTCCTACAGCGTCGCCCACTTTCGCGACTTTTCCTCTCTCAGAGGGCTGAAGAGCTCTTACTCCCTTTTACCATCAACATATTTAGGTACCCACCCCTAACTATGATCACTTTCTCTACTTCTTGATATTACCTGCCAAGAGGCTGAAAACGCATCAATGGTCGGTCGATCGACCCACCCGTTGATATGGGAACTCTGATCAGGTGAGAGAGGAAGACTCAGGGTTATCTTGTCTCTCGATCGCTGTGCTGTGAAAAGAAAATAACAACATAGATAGCGCTAAGGTACAGCACGCCTTGGGTACGTTGGGAACCTACCGTAGCGAAGGGCACACATGCATATAACCATGCGTGTATCTAGGTATACACTAAGTCGGAATCCATGCTCGTATCTATTTTCACACTTCGTACAGAGAGATGTCCGGGACTACCGCAGTTTAAGTTATTAACTACTGAAAACATTTTCTTAAATGCGCCACAGCCAACGTTTTGGAAGGCCTTTTACCATGGAACTCCACGGAATTTCAGCCACCTGTTACAGAGACTACTCAAATACTACGATATTAGATACCAAGGTCTCTACATGTCCGAGGGCGAACGGTCGATTATCCACTCAGACGAGCCAATGGGGCTCTCCGAGCACTCTGTTGGGTGCCATTTGCTGCTTAAGTGCGCGGAACCCGCGCTGCATCTGCATTCTTGACCCTTGAAAGAATCCTAACTGGCTGCTGCACGGCAGTCACTCTTTTAGCCTACCCATTTGAACCCAGTGTGTTCGTGCTAACTTCTCTGTTGTAGTAATAGGCCAACTACAGGTAGCCTACTTTGCGTTAGCCCTGGTCTCGCTGCGCCTTTGGAAGGTAATAGTACGTATATGTACGAAGTAATGCATGTGTACATACTCCGTCCGTACTTAGGTGATATAATCCTGAAGATCCGTTCTCCATAATATCATATGCAATCCCTAGACCTCTTAAGCCTTTCCTCAACTCCAGCTACCTTGCCTTGCATACTCTTTTTCAATCTCCGTTCCCCCATGACGTTTTACAACCAGTCAGTCAACCGAGTCATTGAATTTTTAACATCATCTATACTGTTCGAGTCAAGGCCTTGTTATCGTGGGCTGCCACTCCGGGAACTTATCCGCGCTAATATACCCCTCTTCTTTTTTTTAATGACCCCTATCACGCTTTTTGTCGCTAGTTTATCATTTTTTCCCCTCTTGGAAACGCTTTAAGCCTGGCCGAAAATCCGGGTTTGCGAAGTAAACGGGACAGCGACCTTATTCCTATTCTCGTTGAAGACCCATTGGCAATTACGCTTTGCGTGATATCTTGCGATCTACAACCGCTTGCGGGGGAAGTTGAGAGCCTCGGTTCGTTCAATACGACGAGCCCGGCGACCATTCTCAGATGAGGGCATCCCCATCGGTGGACCAGCAGCGATAACCTTGGCGCTGGCCTCGCGTCGTCATCAAAATTGATGAATGGACAGCGGTGAAGCAGACGGCGCTTTGTGGATATACGACGTAGCGTTGCGGATTCTCCATCATTCCTTATTCCTTGGGCCTTGGCGGGCGCCTCCTGAGAGTTTAAAGCCATGCCTCCTTCAAGGCAAGGCCGTTACCACCCTGCGTTTGTCTACCCTGAGAATAACCATTACATGGTTACCGTGTGACCCGAACGCTGACGTCTCAATCGCTGTGGGCAGCCGCGAATTCAACGTTGTTGTCCTAGGTGCAGGTGAGCTCTACCTCGCCTTGTGGAGAACCTTAACGACTACAAGCTCCTCCTCTACGTTAAGTGGCTGAAGTTTGCTTTCGCAGGTGGTGTTGGGAAGAGCTGTCTCACTGGTAAAATCTCTCAACTATCCCGTTTTGGTCCTGGATCCGGGCGTCACTTGCGTCGGGCTCTTCGCTGTGGCCTGCTTCTACTCCATCCTAGGAAACCATGAGACTGATAGATATATTTTTTGATAGCTCAGTTTGTCCATAACGAGTGGATCGAGAGCTATGATCCGACGATCGAGGACTCATATCGTACTCAGGTGGGGGTGGATGTAAGTGCGCCTCGCGGCGTTCCTATTTTCCGATTGGCTTCTCATCATGGATTAACTTCTAGTAACAGGGCCGACAGGTAGTTCTTGAGATGTGAGACACGGATCTCCCGAGTGTCAAGAGACCCCGCCATAGCAAATGCTAATGTGAAGCAGACTGGACACAGCCGGAACGGAACAATTTGGTTGGTCGATCAGTAATTCTTTCCATTCATATGAAATTGACTTAACTGACCCTCTGTTCAAGTTGCTATGAGAGATCTTTACATGAAAACAGGCCAAGGGTTCCTCCTTGTTTTCAGCATTACCTCGCAGTCATCTTTAGCCGAACTTTCTAATCTCCGGGAAGAGATCATTCGCATTAAAGACGACGATTATATACCAATAGTTATCTGCGGGAACAAAGCAGACTTGGAAGACATGCGGGCTGTGCCGCGCACGAAGGGTTTCTCCATCTCACAAAAGTGGGGTGCACCTTATTACGAAGCCAGTGCTCGTACGCGCAGTAAGTCCGCTGCTCCCCCGTCGATTCTTTCGATGTGGCGTACTAACGGAGGGAAGCAAACGTGGATGAAGTTTTCATCGACTTGTGTCGGCAGATGCTGCGTAAAGCCGATTCTGAGGGGAATCAAGCCGGGGAAGAGTATACCACCGATCCCTACTCGATGTCCTACATTAAGAAGCGGAGGAGGCGAAAAGGGGACACGCATAAATCAAGATGCGTCATCCTCTGATGTCGGGGTTGCGGTTCCATTGCTCCAAACGGGACGAGACGATTGCTTAGTTGAATCACTTAATGAAGGTGCCGAGGTTAGACGAAGTCACTCCATTTTTACAGCGATACGGGTATTAGCAGCATTGCCGAATTCGCAGAGGACCATTGGCGAACTTATTACGAGCTGTACCGAGATGCCCCTAAACTGGGACTCATAAATTGGCGTTGGGGGGACCCGTTCGGTGTATTGTTGGCGGGCCACGGTGTGACGAACAACATCCGGCAGGCAAGCTCGGTGCCAACGAATTGCGTTAGGACTGGCATATTTCCTGGGATCACAATCAAGAATGGAACCAGAAGGTCCGCACGTCGCTAGCATTGCGGGATTATGGGACAGCGGCACTTGCACGGGTAATGAAGAAATGTCACAGGGCTTGTAAATTCTAGTGGTGACCGGGAGTTTTGGTACTCGGTTTTAAAGATCTCTTGTGCGCAGGCAATAAGAAGCCAGTCTATCTGCATGATATTCTACCAACCCGAAGGCCATGCCAAGGCACATTTCTAGGATATCTACCTCCTACGCGTTGGTTGATTCGTCCCGTCTCTTCTCATGTCGACTACATGGCATGCAGTTATCTCACTGTTCCTCAAGTGAGTTTGTGTGGCCGCTCTGGACAATGTTCCTGGCGAATTTCGTGATGAGGTCAGACGAACCGCTACCCAAAAGTACAATACGAGGTCATCTCCCACCGGATCATGGCCTGATGCGGACGGGTGGAGACGGCTACCAATACATGTAGAAATGGACGAGCACACCCGCGAATAAGCTGCGATTCGCACCACCCGCATCCCGCCGATTTGCTCTAGACGTCCCGTCCTCCGAGACCACAGATTTCTTTTTGAAACTTCTCTCCGCCTGTTTCTGGCGGAGCCGGCACGTTGTTGCTGGTGCAAAAGGCGGGAGGCCCAGATCCCGCGGGTTGCAGGTTGCGCCCACCCGTCCGTCCATTTGATGAATTACCAACCCCCCTTCACCTCTATTTTGGCTTGGAAAAATGCCACGTCAGGGGTTGGTTGGAAGAAAGGCTATTGATTGAATGGAGAATGGAGTACTGTAGCGGCCGGCGACGCACGCGCCCGCCTGCCCCCCGGACTCTTACCCGAGTTTGGTTTACTTTTTCCTAAACATAATTGGCGATTCTCGATTGAGAGAGGCGACTGCTTACGACTTCACAAGGTCACTTTCGGGGTTTTGCTTCTTTTTCTTCTTCTGCAGCGGCGACGAACGAATAGAGTACCGCGTCGGGCGGCTTTCTTAACTCCAGTCCCTCTTCCTTTCCCCTTCACGTGGGGGAACCAACGCGCGCTTCGGTACTTGAGGAGAGGGTCCACGGTACCTAAATATACCTACCTTCCTACGTATGAATGTAGGTAGGATGTCCCGAATATGTATCTAATTCTCCTTGAATTTCGTTTTTCGTCATCGTCGTGGCGTTTCCGGGGGGGAACGGCGACGCGGTTGGGGCTCTTCGCGCATGCATACGCGCATCTGACCAACATGCATGGTACTTTTGCGGGCCGTCGCGGGGGTGAAGAAAATATGAAGGAAAAAAACCCGAAAAGCAACGTCGTGGCGTTAAGGGGATAGAATGACGTAATGACGTATCCAACGCACTCTCCCCGTCTGCAGTGGAATGGGCGATGACCACTCGCTCACTCGTCAGTGCCATACTCCATCGCTTGAAAACCGTTCGTTGCACCCCTCGCGCAGCCGCCCCAGCCTGGAGGTAAGTCCGTTGCCGTGTGCTACGTTGCCCGCTCAGCCTGCTACTGTTGCCGCCGCCGCCGCTGCTGCTGCAGAGGTCTCCACGTATCGACCGGTCCATCATCCAAAAACTCGTAGTGACGCGCTCCCATCTGCAGTGTGAGGCATCGGTGCTAGGTACGGTTCGAGACAGACCGTATCTAACTAGCTGCAGAACAGTTCCGACTTTGAAGCGCTACCGATATCGTAGCTGTCGCGGTGTTCCTCAGCGTACCTAGTCGTTTCTGACACCGTCGGCGCGACTCATCGTGTGGTGTGAGTCTTAAGGGTTACTGTGCCTCCGCCTTCTCCTTTACCACCACCAGGGGTAGACGGCAGCGAGTTGTAGGCTGATTCGTAAATGGAATAATCTCCCGGACTTTCTTTGTGCGTAAGCCCAGCCGTAGGCCAACTGACCATAGAGGGGGAAAGGTAGAAGCAAGCCCCTTACTCGCCTGAAACCAAATAACAACAGCCTCCTTTACTACCTAACAGTGCCGGGGCGGACAAACTTACGGATTTCCTGCGCGGCCCCATCTCTTCGTTGTAGCGACGTAGCTACCTAGTTGTCACGGGAAACCGTATAATCGACCTTGTCTATACGACTCAGGCCGCTGATCGTGTCGTCTCCCTTGAATTCACGTAGGGCTGATTGCCAGACCAAATCCAGAAAACAGGACTTCCTCCTGTACCTCCTGACTCTGACTCGGCGCGCATCGTTAAGAGGGCTAGGTGCTCGCCGTCTACATATGCCTATCTTTATCTTCTTAGCGTTGGGTTCAAAAAGGAGATATTAGGGAACGTCTCATGAGTGATTAGCCTGTTTTACAGCAGGCTCAGCAGAGACATGACGACTTCGAGAGACGACGGCAGGGGCGAGTGCTCCCCATTGCGTACGGTACCCCTATATGGCCTCACTCCTACTTAACTGCAGTTGACAGGCAGCGACGCAATTACACACATTGACATGCCATTTCTGGTTCGAGCTCGCATTCATAAACGACCCCCCCCACCCGTGCTGAATCGAAGCTCCCAATTCCCCTCTCCGATCTCTCGGGAGCCGCCCATTTCAACCCCTAGCTCAGCCACATGTGCCGCCTCTCGAGAGTCAGAACGGAGTCACGAAAAGGGTTTTGAGACTCTAGGGGTGCCCAGAGGCGAACCGAATAACTGCACTATTCTTCTGCCTGCAAGATGCCTGAATAAACACCTCTCCATTTAGCCCCCCCTCACCTCCTTTGCGATTCTTCATGTCCATGCTCGACATCCTCACCGCTTTCGTGCTAAGCTAGAAACGCTGGAGTTTCCTCCAAGAAACGTCCATCATGTTAAATCTACAGGGACGCCAGTATCGTCGTCATCGATAACCACGCCGCTAGTCCCTCCTCCCCCTCCCCGAAATTACCACGGGACGAGTACAACCAGCAACATCAACTAGCTTCCCAAAGCCGCCCTGACAGAGCGCACCGCGACTCTTACCCAAATCATGCCGGTATACCCCAAGAAGCCAAAGTGTTCTATGCTTTCGACTTTGCGGTGGGGGATCTAGCGGCAACCGAACGCCCGGTATCTACATAGCTTTAGGGGTTACTGAGGCACGGATCACGATAATCGCTTAGGACCCAACGGAAGAAGATACTGGAACGGGTCCAGCCACGGTAAAGAGAGGCAGGCAAGATTTGGGGCTCTCAGTGCCCACGCCTTCAGGATGGTTCAGTAATCTCCCACGGCGGCCTCGACTCCTCCACGGAAGGAATGGAGCAGCTCGATGTCACCCTATGCGTCGCCTGACGGCCGGTAGCCCGGAATCGGCCAGTTATGCTATGGGACATCACAAGAATAAGATTACTGGGGAGGACAGCCCGCGCTCGGTACACGCTTGCTTCTGAAGCCGTCGTGGATTTTGATGAAGCTGTAACGGCATTCTAGCTCGATTAACGGGAAGAGACAGGTAGGTTTACTATATATTATGTGTCCACAGTGGGTTTCGTTTAGAGTTCGATCAAAACCATTTGTCTAGTAACAACCTAATACAGCAGCATCGAGCCATCTATCGAGGCTAGAACTTGGACAAAATGATGGCTTTGGCAACCACTATGCATGCCAGAATCGCTGAATCCTTGGGGCCGACGTTTGGTTGATCTGCGGGAGATACCCTACCCCTCAAACGGAGATCGTTACCGAGCTGTAATAATAGGCGTGGCTTGCTCCGATCCTCTTTATTCAATGACGTGCCGGTGCAGCCTCGTCAGATAACCCTTTTCCCTCTTACTGGTTACAGGGCGTACATCAACCTCGGGGCGTAGCATGAGTATAGCACCCAGTTCATTCATGAGGTCGCCCGAATCGAAGCCGACAGATTCCGGTTGTGAGCCTAGCTCTGCCAGCTTTATGCGAAATGAGAGTGGCAGACACAGGACGATTTATCATAAACTGGCCGACTTGGCTTCCACGTACCGCTGCAAGGTCTTCTTCTGGAGGGCTCTCTGCTCATTGACTATCTCCCACAGTTCCTCGTTCTCGGTCCGCAGTGCCTGGTCGCCGATACCGTCAGAGACCGGCTGCTGAAGGGCAAGGATGGCCTGCTCGAGGGACTCGGACGGCATCCCGCGTGAATTCAGCATCTTCCTGAATCTCGTGTCGCTGCCCGCCAGGTCCGAGGTAAGCTGGGCGGTGAAGTTGTAGGCCCGGCTTCCCAAGAATGGCTTAACCACCGTGACCGTCTTCGTGGGCCTCGTGAATGGGAGCGGCGCAACGAAGACGAGATTTGTGACCGAAGCGTTGAGATTCGCAAGCTCCGTAGAGTCTGCGCGGTTGCTGAGATCCCACCGGAGGATCTGACCCTGCGGATGACCGGACAGCAAGATTGTCCCATCATAGCTCACACCAAGACACAACGCCGCGCCGGCCTCCTGAGGCACCGCGCCGAACGCGGACGAGACCTGGATGGCCGTCGAGTTCTCTTCGGCACTTTGCGGCCCAAGCAAGGGCTTCTCGGCAAATAGCTCGATGGCGTACATCGAACCATCCTCGGACGATGCATAGAATGCCCGCGCACAGGGATCCAGACAGACGCACGATACCGGGCTAGGGAAGAGCAAGGTCCGCAGTGCCACGCCGTGCTGGTAGTTCCAGATGATGCAGGATTTGTCCTTGCTGGCAGAGACGCAGATGTTGGTGTCGGGGTTGACGCTCTGGCTAACGACTACCGAGGTGACAGCGGCTCTGTGGTTGGAAAGGGTCTGCTCAGGTTCATGCTCGACGGTCGAGTCAAGCTCCAGGAGATGAGGTATAGACCACACATGGATGTTAGAATCATCCGAGCCTGTGATCAAGTGAAAGGGGGTAGCGGCCATGCACGTGACGGCCTGAACGTGGCAAGCTGGCGTAGAGACTTGCCGGCCAGTGCATGTCTATGCAGAGAGTTAGCCAGGGACGGCCTAAGAAGGAAGGGCAGAACAATATGATGGGGTACTCTCTACTTGCCTCCCACACCATAACCCGCCCCTCCTGCGTTCCTAGGAAAAGCACATCATCCTGCAGTAGCAAGCTCCGGATACGTTCCTGGAACGTCACCAAGGCCTCCTGGTTTCCGCGGGCCCGCGAGTACACGTGGACCGTCGACTTCTCTTCCTGGGCCGCAAACACGTGCGTGTCACTGACGGCGAGACAGCTGCGGGGGACGGAGCTCTTCTTGAGCGTGGTTGGCGTGGAGTGGTTGGGGTGGAGAGTGTGCTCGTAAATACCGGCGTCTTTTGCGATGGCTGTGTTATTGGCTATCGGCGGCCCGGAGACGGACGAGAAATAGGTTTCCGTCAACATTGCGACACCTTAAAGACGGTTGGATCGCATATTTCGCTTCTCTATATCGCCCTAAGATTCGCAATATAGCCTCTTAGTTGGGCCGGCAAGAATTCTCCGTTCCTGATAATGAAGCCCCCCACGCTGATATGACTACCGACGACTTGCAGTTGGCCAAATGCTGGAACCGGATGTTGTAACACCGGCCACGGCGGATTTTGCTGATACAACGTCTTGGCAATTCGGATACGCAGTCGAAATTTTTTTGATAGCCTTCAACTGGCCTCGCTAACGTGTCTTGGATACGCTAACTTGGCGCTAGGTAGTGTACATATAACGCTGCAAGGGACTGTATTAGTACTCACTTAGCTTCGGCACTGCCCCACGTGAAGAACATTGACCAGGCACCGAATGAACTGACAAAAAGGGGACTCTATACCCTTTATATACATATATGCAGGTATTTATTAAACTGTATTAAACCCGAGTCCGATACCTCATGAAGTTTGACACTCTCATCCCTTACCGTCTTGTCTTGTCTTGTCTCGGTATATGATTGTGTCTCAATATTCTTTCTTTTCTGATGTGCATGCTATGCGTGAGCCAAGTTGCCCGCATCCTGGATGCCGATGTGCATATGTATGTGCATTTCCTGCAAGTCTATTTTCTCATCAGTGTCAAAGGACGCTTTATTATCGGAACTACTCAATCTCCAAAACATCGCCAAACACCCGTCTATGTAACCATCCTCTAATTGATTCAAAGATTTTAATTTAGGAGCGGGACACTCGAGTTGGGCAAATGCATGCATCCAAGGAAGAACGCCTCTCATCTCCTGAGGCGTCGTATTGAGACAAGGCGGTGATGCGCTCTCCCGATGAACGCAGCTGCATTCCGAATGATGCGTACTCCGGACATATCAACTCTGTGGGGACGGCAATAGTTCATACGCCAAACATTGGTTCCGGACTCAGCCTATGTCACGCATATGCAATCATTGTCTGACACGGCAAGAACTGACTCGACGGGAGCCTTGAATAGCAACGTGGTTGCCCACCTGTCGTGGGCTCTTGATGCAGCGTCGTGGACCTCGCGCCATCAAAAGGAGAAACTTGCACATGAGGTATACCATTGGCCGCTCCTATGCACTGTGCTTTGCGGATGAGCCCCCACTCAGGCCCAACGGGGCTTTTCGCAATATATCAGAGTTCGATTGGTCTTGCAGTGACTGCCACCAGCTTTCAGCCTTTTCCTGATTGCAAGCCATTCAGCGACTTCGCATCTCTAAGCCGGCGTCCCATATGCCGGCTGCGTGGGGTCAAGTCGAGGGCGTCGCTCCTCGTGGGCTGGCTTCTTCCTATCTCTCCCTCTCCCCTAGTTCGGGCTTGGCTGCAATATGTCACCATTTCCTGTCAAGAAAAGGACTCTAAAGCTAAGGGCTTAATAAATTCGTACGTTGAGCAAGTTCGGATAGCATCTTCACAATTGCCAGCTGCAGTGCTCTCTCTCTCTCTCGCGCGCGCGCGTGGTGTTAATTAAATCAGGTTTGTTTATGTGGATGATTGCTATCATTCAATGTTATTCTTGCCACTAGCTCTTGGCAGATTCTTTGACCTGTTTCTTTGACACTATATCCATGGTCTCCATGTGGTATAAGCAAGGGCTATTGAGGGACACCCTCTTTTTGTCTGGTGTCTCAAACTTACAGTGGACACGCTGTCATACCTATGTCTCGCATATCTCGGGCCTTTGTGTAGCCATCGGGGACACATTGCAGCATCACAAATGCGTTATAGGTACGGTGAAGTTGGCACTTGAATTCCTTACTTTCTCATCACCTCGTGCTGGAGTCTATTTTGCTCGCTCGTTGAACTGCCACGTCTAGTATACTCAAGGTTGGTCAAAGTGAACTCGAACATATCACGGTGTAGTCTAACACAAGCTAACCGTACCATAAGAACTCACCTCGAAGATCAGGAGGTAATCGGTAATACCGATTCACCACTGTATTCTCCCTTACTTAGGCAGACCGTTCCCAGATTCCAGGCCAGGTTGGTGGGTTTGAATTCAATTAAAGAACTAGCATCCCCGCTGATGCTTTTTGGTTCGAATAGGTAGCGCATGAACGCGCTCCGCCCAGCAGTTCATTAGCAATGGCCAGCTCAACCGAAGATTTGCAGGCCGCCATGGAATACAATTTGCCAGAACTGCTGGCCGTGGACTTGGAACAATCCCGACCGGTATTTCAATCGAAGCAGCTGACTTCCGGGATCCCACTGCCTTGCTTGAGTGATGATGGGAGCAGGAGACGATATTCACTTCAGGATATGTCTTTGACTCTCAGCATTCCGCCACATCATCGTCACGACCACCTGTTCAAAGCCAATTCACTTCGCGCCTTGAATCAAGGTTATCTACGTGACCTTACCCTAAACAAAAAGTGGGATGGTTTGCATAAGGAAGGGAGCGATTCTGAGACAACTAGCAGTGAATCATCTGGTTGCATGGAACCCCAGTCTGCGAGGACTGCAGGAACGAACGTAACCACACCCCCGCGTTCAGTTGCCTCTGAGCAGCAACCTTCCCCACGACCCCGCAGAAATTCGATGTTGTCGAACCTCATCAGAGCTGGGATAAGTTGGATGGATCTGGATGAGGATGAACCGGAAAGTACGGGACGAAGTCGCAACAGCGCACAGACGGACTTGCCAACGCATACTGCTGAGAGGCGAGGTAATATGGGCAACCCGAGGAGCGAGTCGCTAGGTGCAGGGGCGTATGCTATCAAGGCCTCGAAGCTATCAAGAGGTGATGAGTCTTCACTCGAATTCTTTGATACCTCAGAAACAGCCGATCTCTTCGGCTCGCCGGCAGTACCAGACCTTCCAGTCGACATACCTAACTGCCACTCCTCATTGGGTTATGCTGGCTTAGGCCCGGAAGCACAGCTCAACGTGTCGCCGCGATTACCATTGTCGACAAGCTATAGGCCAGAAGAAGATATTCGGGGCATTGCTCTGCCACATCTTCCAACTTCCACCACGGATGATGCGGCCGATTTAAAGGGAAAAGCCGAGATTCCCATGGTTCCTTCCAAAAGAACCGCATTTGGAAGCGAGGGCAATAGAAAATACACGCAGACAAACGAGGAAAGTGCTTCCAAGGTTATCGTTCCCCTAGACAGTATCGAGACCTGGTTGGAATCCATGCTTGATGTGTTCACCCAGTATTCGCACACTGCCGTCGAGGGCCCGGCTTCTCGCCTCCCGCTCCCTTCCCGTGTCATGGACACCCTGCGCATCTCTGTTTCTTCCTTCCCAGAGACCATGCTCTCATGTTCTAGCCTATCGATCGAGACAATACGCAGCCACTCTAGGAGATTAAAAACACCGCGTTTGACTTCCGATACAAATGTATCTACGCAGAACTACGACCAAGCAAAGATACCGAAGTGGAGAAGGACATGTAAAAAGCTCACCGGATCAGGCGTGCCGTCGAGCAGACTATGTGAATCCCCTGTAGCTGCGGGACGGGGCGTCTCACTGGAAGGTGCGGCGCCCGACTGGGCTGTAGTCAAGAGCGTCTTCCCCGCAGGAACAGATTTCCTCTGTGACGCCCTCTACGCCCACTTATTAGCCTACAACTACATCACGTCACTTTGCCCCCGGGCCTCTCTTACTAGCACCAGTAGGCGCCCGCAGACGCCCAAGCCACCCGCGCCAGAGCAGCGAAACCCAGATGGCAGCATGATCCCGCACAAAGCAGCTAGTTTCTTCGGCCTCCCCAGCCCGACTAGCCCCACCACCGCTCTCGCCCCAGAACACCCGCCGCCCGTGCCGCCGGCGCGTTCCGCCCTAAGGCAAAAAAAGTCATTCATGCGACTCGGGAGGGGTAACAGCAGCGACGGCGACAGCGGCGACAACCAGCGCGCAACCACCAAGGTCACGTGGATCGACTCGGATTCTGGCACGGCCCCGACATCCACGTGGGCGAGGCTGCCGCGTTCGGCCGCCGTCGACAGCCGCTGCGGCGGCGACCAGGCGCTACGGGATCTCCAGGACCTGCGGATCGGCCTCGCCAAGTGCGTCGCGCGCCTCGTGGCCACGCTGCGCCTCGCGAGCTGCGGTCGCGTCGGCGACGGGCCCCTGCCGCCCGACCAGCAGGTCCGCATCGACCCCCTGTTTATGCGCGCCCTGTCCGAGCTCGTGCGCTGCAACGAGGAGCGCCAGCTAGGGGTAGTGTGATTTCATTTTGTGGGCATCGATTCCGCCTACTGGACTGGATGGATGGGGATGAGGTTAGGGACGAGGGAGGGAGCTGGGCGCTGGACGACGTCCCGAATAGCGACAATGCCAACTTGCAAGGGACCCATCGCGCGCCGAGCAGGTATTTCTCTGCTATATTGCACGTGTATACTAAATCTTTACACTTCTTGGTTCTGCATTTAGAAGAGGGTGGGGGTGGATGGCGCCAGGGACATGGACACATGGATTAGAGGCTCATCCCGGCTAGTAGGATGTGGGGAGGGTTGGTGGAACAAATCTGTGGCGCGCTCAGGAGTCGGGAAAGGCAGGTTAGGACAACGGGCTGCTACACCTTTTTGGATGACCCGCTATCGGAGAGATATAATAAGGGTCGAATCTGCATGCAGGCAACCCACGTGCGCATACAGCGACCAGTATGCAGGCGATCAAAACAGGCTTGTTTTCCACCTACGCGGAGATTTAATAAAACCCGATGTTGCTTCGAGATTCCAGAGAACCGGAAACTTGAAACATGAAATGTCCAAGCGCCCCCCTGCCCTCGGAGATGCCGTTCTATGTTACACAAGTAGGTCTGCTGCAACCATCCATCAATCCATCACTCCATCCCGCGAACGCGAGTTATTATTATTGTCAGATAATGCCCCTGTCCGTGTTCTCTATGTAGCCGCAATCTGGTGGATATATGATGGGTTCATCCCGTGTGTTGCAGATCCTGCAGAATCCGCATCCAGTGCAGTCATCCCTGGGAAAGTGGATAGGGAGGTAAGAGATGGCTTGGTGCTTGTGAAGTTCGCGTGTGGTTGACGTAATCGCGAGTGTTGACTATGCGTGTCTCCTGATTCTGGACGGTTTCTGCGATATGATCCATGCCGGGCTGTTCTTGACGGGTTAATCGGTCGACCTCTTCGATAGGGGCGTTTCTCCCTACGTTACTACATCGTACTTAGACCTGTGCGTGGTTGCACCTCAGATGACTCTTCGTACCCGGAACCAGTAAAGGCATACAGCTGTCCAAGCGAGAACTCCCTTCGTTTGCTGGGTGTCCCATAAAGTCTTGGGTAATGGGCTGGATTACTGAGTTCGACCTATATTGACTGGACCCGCACAAGGCAGAACATCCCTTGCGCTCATTATTATGTCAGTACCACCGTAGCTGAGGAGTAGATAACGTCGCGTAAATCGGTCTTCTCTGAGAGAGTGAGGTGGTCGGATGTTCTTATTACTTTAAACTAATAAACCGAATTATTAAATCATAAGCTATAAATTAAGAAACCCGAAAAAAGCTATTTATTACATATGTTATACTTCTTAAATAAGTAGTAATTTATATTAACGTATTATATAAGTAAGTTAACCACACAAGGGAGTTGGCCACTTTTTAACACTTTTTAATAATAAAATTAAATAAAACAACCATAACGTAATAAATCAATTTAAATTAATCGGATTTTTCGTCGCTAAACGCCTTTATACCCTCTTACAAATACGCGCATTATGTCTAGGCTTGCCGTAAACGCTATATTTTCGTCCCTTCGCTTAAATCTTTTTATAACGATTATTTTCGGCCGCTATTAATTGCCATTATTTACTATGACTTTCTTTCGTAGCTCTAAAAGTTTGTATTTCTTTATAATAAATGTCCCTCCTTTTTAAAACCGTTTATTTTTAATTTTTTAATATTTATTAAAAATATGATTCGTTTCGTATAATAAACCGTTTTTCTTTCTAAAAAAAAAGAGGGTTTCGTATAATAATATTAAATTACTTTTTACTAGAAGATTAACCGATTTATTTATTTTTATTGGCAAGTTACTATAATAGTTTTTTATTTTTTTAATTTTTAATTTTTATTTATAACATCTTCGTCGAATCGCTTTAGATATATTTTTTAAAAGTTTTTACAAAAAAGGAAATAATGAAATTAATAAAAGGAAATGTAAAAAAGGTAAGTATAAGCATAATTAAAACTTTTAATTTAAAAAAACGCAATTAAGATTAAAGAAATTAAATCCCGTTTTTATGAATTCCGATTTAATATAATCGGTCGTTATAACAATTTTAAACGTGTTATAAAAACCGGCGATAAAATTTTACTTCGTAATATAAGTAACGTAACGTCGTATAAAACTTTCGATATATAACGAATAAACGTATTTTAATACGGAAAAATAAAATACGTTAAAAATAAAATAAATAAAATAAATTAACAAGTATAAAAGGTATATAAGGATTATTAGTTTTATAATAAAATTTAAATTTGATCGAATAATAATTTTCGTAACTGTTCAAAACAAGAAACAACAGTTTCGAATTCTTAATACGAGTTTTAATATATTTATCTAAATATTTAATTTCTTTTAGATCTAACTTATTTATTAATTACGATACGACTAGTAGGAAGTTAGAAAACGGTTTTTAAGTAAATCGAAATAGGGCATAAGTGGGTTAAGATACGTGATATGGTTTTAAGAAGTTTTAACGAAGCGAAGAGGAGCGTATGTAGTTAGATAGTATAGCTTTAACGGAGTGAAAAGAAGCGTATGTTATTAAGTAGTGTAGTTCAAAAAGGTTTTTACGGAGCGAAAAAGAGCTTTAAAAGGATATACACCTTCGTTTTTCTTTTTTATTAAATAGCGATAGTTTGTAACATAATTTTATTACTTAAGAAAATTTTAATGCTATATAACGTAATTAAGTTATTTTATTATTATTTAAATAAAACGATAATTTTGTTAATATAAATCCGTAAGTGTAGATTTAATAATTAGTTTATTAATTTAGCCGTTATACGTTTTAAGCTTTTATTTATTAATAACGTTAGATTTTAAGTAATATATAATATTATTAAAATATTTATTAATGTCTCGGAAACTGTTTTTAAATAACTTTAAGTCCGTATTCGTAAGTTAAAAATAAAAATATAACGACTTATTAGCTAAATAGAAAAAATTATATTTACTTTAATTATCTTCTTGGGAGATATTATTGGGGTCGAGAGAACTATTGATATTTTTCGCTCGTCCGATAATTTTGCGAGATTTAGCTATTTTGAACGAGACGGTTTTATTAAAGACCTTGCCGGCACGGATTACCGGTATCGTGTACAAGTTGCGTGGTATGTTAAGCTGTGATAGTGATAGTGACTCGAGAACCGTGGAACGATCGAGCCGTAAGACTGGCGAGGGCTCGCAAAGCCTTTTGTACGTACTTAAGGTTTATATCTAAGGTTTTTCGCGTAAAGTTTTACGTCTTTTAAGTTATATTAACTATGCCGAACTAGCTAGCGGGCATAAAGTTTATCAGGGTCGAAACTTATTAATAATTACGTAGCAAAAAGTAAGGCTTTACGGAATTAAAATATATAATTTATCTTAAATTATAAAGATTATTAATTAATTATCGTGTTTTAAGATATTAGGTATAATATTTATCGTACGAATTATATCGTATAATGATTTTTATATATTTGGCTTAGCTTGGAAAATATAGCTTAAACTTATTAGTATTTTATATCTTGTATTTAAATATATATTTATTTATATTTTTTAAATATTAATAATATCTCGAATTAAATTTTTGCTTAAAAAGTATGTTGTATAAAAGATAAGATAAATTAATTTGAGCCTATTTTAAGAAATTATTCTAAGTAGATCAAAAATAACCGAAAAAAATTAACTAACGAGATTTTCTATACAATAATTTTAAAAATAAAATCAGTTTAAATTTTGATAATTCGAACGAAAAAAGATAATAAATAACTTAAAAAAACCTTTAAAAAAACAATGTTACATTTAAATACGTTATTATTTTAAAGTTTTAATAGTTAAAATAAAATAGAGAAATAAGGAAAAAAAAGCTTTAATCGATATAATATAAAAAGAATTTAAAAATGACGATAAAAATAAAATAATCCGAATCGAACGATTTATTATTTTAAACCGGTACGTTATAAAGGTTATTAAAATTAATGATCGATAATATAAAGAATATTAAAAACGGCGCGAAGAGTTTATTTTAAAAATATATACTTAAAATAATAATAAGTTTAGATGCGTAAGTAATATTAGTACTTTCAGGGAAAATAATATATTTTACACAATAAACCCGGACTTATAAAAATTGAAATTATTTAATAGTGGAGTACGCGTTATACTAAAGATTAAAATTGTAATAGGATATGTTAAAATATATTTTACTATGAAAAGCTTAAAAGATTTCGATAAAATAAATTTTAAACTTTAATACTTACGGAATAATTATAAAGCAATTAAAAAGAAAGATTTTTAATACAATACTATAAAAAGAAAGCCTTTTAAAATTTTCGTACAAGGAGATATAACGAGGTTATAAGGAAATTAAAAAATGATTTTAAATCGAAATACAAAAATAATAAAAATAACAAAAAGTTATATACTAATAGTTATAAAGGTAGGAAATTTAGAAAAGATTTATAAAAAATAAATATAATAACGAATAATTGAAATATTTTAAAAATGGTTATAAAATTATTGCTATAACCTAACAGGCTTGGCCCTCCCAGACGGTCGGGACGCTAGAAAAGTAAGCTCCGACCTAGGCCAAGATGTTACGTAACCGGCTTAAGAGACTTAAAGGGCTTAGCACCTTAAGCCAGTTAAGCAGGAAAGACAACTTAAGGGGCTTAAGGGGCTTAAGAGTTTAAGCCAGTTAAGTCTATTAAGCTAAGACCATGATATATACGCTCGTTAAAATCCATAATTAGATAGTGACAGCTTGTAATATAACTTTGTTACTTGAGATACCATTGGTATTACGAAATGTAACTAAGTTATTTTTATTACTTACTGCTTAGATTCTTACAGTACTTCTGTTAACATAAACCCGTGCGTTTAGGTTTAATAGTTGATTAACTAGCCTAGCCGTCATAATTATTATAAATACACGAAAACGATTTTATTTAAAAAAGTAACCATTATAATAAAATTTACGTAGTTTATTATATACGACTTTCGTAATTAATTTACGAAGAAGATTAAAGATATATCGCTAAATGTTTTTCGAATGTGGAAATAAAGATTCGATTTTGCTAGATAATAGGGAGGTAATTTAAAGAATTAGCGATAATACTAATAATTTTATAAAAACTTTAAGAAAGGAAAAAGTTAATAAGATCGTAATAACTAAAAGTTAAACGGAGCGATAAATATACCCGGAAGAAGATTTTTATTTTTTTTATACAATATATAATTATTAAACTTAAAAGAAGTTAATTTAAAGGTTAATAAATAGGGAAACGTAAAAGGTAATTACGAATTTATATTTTTAACTTATATTTATTACGGACTTTTACGATTTTAAATAATTAAACAGGAACTTTAATAGTTTATAAAAAATTTATAAAGTGAAGATAGTATTAGTATAACTCAATACAATGTAATATAAATAATAGAAGAATTATTTAATAAATAAAATATAGATATATAATAATAAGGTAAATAAATATTCCGATTAAAAGGAGAAATACGCCGATCAAGTAAACAGAACAATAAGTTAAAAAATATATGGAGTATTTAATAAAGGTCTTAAAATAAAAGCTACTTGTAAAAAAGCCGTAAAATGGCGAGATTAAAAGAAGTTGAAAAAGATTTCTAAAAAAGGTTTTAATAGTAATAAGAGATAATAATAGCTTTATTATTATAAAAATAAGGATTAGAATGTATTAGTATAACGTTATAGTAGATAGCAAAATTTTAAAAGGAAATTATATTATATTTATAATAATAAATTAACTTAAGTTATTATGAAAACTTAAAAAAAACCTTTACTTTATAGAAACTATCAAATGTTAATTATCCTTTTATAATAACGAAAAAGCTATACGTAAACTTAATTACATTAATATTTTTATTTCAAAAACAATAATAATAATTAATTTCGATATTATTTTAATAAAGAAATTACGATATAATTTTAGAAAAATATAAAGGCGCTAATATAATGCTTTAATAAATGAAAAAATTACTTTAATAAAATTTGCTTTAAAAGTTAAAGATAAGTATAAAGGAAAAGATGGAAATTTTAATATACGATCGAAAATAACGATAAATACCGGTATAAAAATATAATAAAAACTTTACTATTTCAGAGAATAAAATATAAGAAAAAGAATATCTATTATAAAAAATACGACGTATTATTATTAATAACAAAACGAAACCATAGTAATTAAATAACTATTTAATAATATTATATCATTAAAAAATAAAACTTTAATTAACATATTATTATAATAAACATTAATTTTCTAAAAAAAACTTAAAATAAAATTATTATAAAAGAATATCGATTATGTTTTATCTTATGTAAAATTTTAATAAAATAAAATTATAACGTCGGATACAAGCTCGTTGGATACACAAGCTTGTCGGACACTTTTTAGCACCTTCTAACAACTAATCTAAATAACTTAACCATAACAAATCCAATTGATTTAATCGACGGTATTCTTTATCGTTAACTATATCTACAACTTTTAAACCACTGTACGTATTATATCAAAGTTTATTACGGACGCCATATTACAATTCGTTCCTATCAATCCGTATGCGACCGATTAGCCCCTAACTTATTTATATTAATATTACTCTTATTTCGAAAGTATTAAAACCGACCGATAGAAATACGATTACTAACTAAATTCCCAACCTATATACGTAAGCGTTTTTTGTGCGGTTTTAATACGTGGAAGCTATTCGCAAAATAAAAGGTTATAAAGCTTGTTAGAGGACGTATTGCAAGGCTGCGAGGTAAGGCTGTAAAGCTTGTTATGGGGCGCGTTAAGAAGGGTATCGGGGGGCGCGTCGGAGGGGCGTGTCGCGGTATTGCAGAACTTATTGGAACAACAATTCGACCCTACGTGTTTAAATAGTTAAAATAAACGTTTCTAATAAAAAAAGAACACTTACTATATAGGATGTATAAGTTTTTTTGGTCGACAAATAAAGTAGTGGTAAAAAATTATTGTTAATAACTGTTATAGCTAATCGGTCGCATACGGGTTAGCAAAA
The DNA here is from genome assembly GCA_004155935.1 of Monosporascus sp. GIB2. Lineage (NCBI taxonomy): Eukaryota > Fungi > Ascomycota > Sordariomycetes > Xylariales > Monosporascus > Monosporascus sp. GIB2. The sequence continues at coordinate 165,808 of QJNV01000058.1, forward strand.
AGGAATAGTAAGATACGTCCGTAACAAGCTTTAATATAATACGTATATTTATTCCAAGGTTATATATACAGTTAGCGATAAAAAATACGGTCGATTTAAATCAAATAAATGTATTATGATTAAGTTATTGAGATTAGTTATTAGGAGGTACCAAAAAATGTCCGACGAGCTTGTGTGCCCGACGAGCTTGTGTTCGACGTTAGGTATTTTAAAATTATTTAGAATATTAATTATGTAAAAAAAAATTAATCTTCAAAGTTATTTATAAAATATAAGATTATATATGTGAGTAGTTGAGGTGATTTTCTGAAAAGGCTTGGTTTATAGCTTTAGGATTGTAGGAATAAAGCAGGAAGCAGCTATATATAGTTGCTCTCCCCCCCCAGTTGCAGATAAGTAGTTAACTAGGAATTAAAACACCAATCCAGACATTAAGTGTAACATATCTGCCGACATGGTAGCATTTTCTGGTTCCGTTTTTTGGCATAATTAATACCCCGATCCACCTATTTTGTGTTGCACTTAAGGTATCCCCCGAGACAAGGGGGGGAAGGCTTAGAATGGCAGGTTCGGCGTAAGGGCGCTTAGAAATATATCTGTCGGAACGAACTAATTTAGCCTAGAAAGGTTTTGAAATTTCCTTAATCGCTTTAGGTAAGAAAAAAAAGTTTGCTTAAGGTAGTGGCCGTAATCGACTAATAACGGTAAATTTCTCGGTACGATAACGTCCGAAAGGACCAAAAAGAACCTTAAAAAAATTAACGAAAGCGAAAGCTAAAATAGCGTTTAGCAAAGTTATAACGTCCGGAAAAAACGTAAAAGGTTAGCCGGAAAGCTTCGACCTAAAGCAATTAATAAAGATAATAACAAAACTACCGCGTAAAAATAAAAAGGATATATATTTGGATTAGAAAAATTTTAAATTTAAATTAAACGAAAAAAATCGTTTGTAAAATAATAATAATTAAGAAATGTAAAAAACGGTTATTTGGGTAGCTTCTATAACGGTTAAGTACTGTAACGATAATTTGATAAAATTTATTTAAGTAAATAAAGTTAAGTTAATTACTACGGTAGTTATTAATGTTAAAAAAAGCCTTATAGTAATAATAGAAAAATCTACGAAAAGTACGAAAATAATTAAAACTTTAAAACGTTCGTATAGGATTAAAAGTATCGATTAAAAAATAAACTTTTAAATTTAATTTTAGTTTGTTAAACAAAATATTAAGCGGTTAGCCTTTAATTATATAGTCGATTTTAAAACCCTAATACGGCGATATAACGAAATTAATTAATAGGTTACTATATTTATTAACTCGATTCGAAATTACGACAAAGTTACTTAAAAAGGGCGAATAAAAGGAACATTTCGCTAGCACCCAACTATGACGGTAAATCAGGTGTACGACAACTTTGTCGCCGAGTTTCGAGGTAAGGATGCGAAGTAATCGGAAGGAGATACACATAACGCGAAGCGACAGCGGTGGGATAAGCCTGCCTGGGACAAGAAAGGTCAGCCACTTTGCTTCAAATGTGGTAAATACGGATATATGGCGAAGGATTACCTGAAAGCGAAAAAGCAGAAGGATGACGGGAAGCGTGAGGCTGGATAGAATGAGGTACACTTTATTCCGGAGGGACTTAGGGATTTGTACGGGCCGGACGGAAAATAGAATGGAGGAGTGATTTTTTGATGGCTTAAGGGCGGCAGCGAGGCTTTAAATGGTTTTATGGCAACCCTAGGGCCATAAGAGCGTGTAAGCAGTTAAGGTAATTTTTTGAAAAGGCTTGGTTTGTAGCCTTAGAATTGCAGGAACAAAGTAGGAAGCAGCTCTATGTAGCTGCTGGGGGGGGGGGGGGGGGGGGGGGGGGGGGGGGGGGGGGGGGGGGGGGGGGGGGGGGGGGGTTCCCCCCCCCCCCCCCCCCCCAGTTGCAGATGAGTAGTTAACCAGGAATTAAGATACCAACCCAGATATCAAGTGTAACACATCTGCTGACAATATATATCAAAAAATCGGAAAATTACAATTAATCATAAATGACCGATATTGTAATAATATTATTATTAAAGATTAAATACTATTACTTGTAATTAATAAAATATAAGAATATAAGCTATACGGAAAGTTATAATCGTTATTAGTTATAAAACGATTATAAGATTTTATTAAAATAAATTTTATTATTAAATTTCTATTATTAAAAAACTTAACTGCAGGTAACGTCTTATACATATAAGCTAATCATACATATAAGCGAATTACTTTTTAGCACTCCGTAATAATAAAATTAAATAGCTTAACAACAACATATCGTATTAATTAAAATTAATCGAATTTTTTTTTGCTAAACGTATTATAGCTTTATTATAAATACGTATATTATATTCGAGCTTATCGTAAATGCCATATTTCTGTTCTTTCTTTGTAATCCTCTTACAATAACTACCTTTAGCTATTATTAGCTACATTTTTCCACCATCTCCCTTTTTTTTTAGCTAGGAAAACTTATCCCTTTTATATAATAAATATCTCTTTGTTTTAAAAAAAAACGTTTGCTTAAACTATGATTAATTTCGCGCAATTAGGCAGTTTCTTATTTAAGAAAAATAAGTTTATACTAAAATACCAATTAATTTTTAGTTAAAAAATTAACCGATTTAATAATTCTAATCGGCGAATTATCTTAATAATTTCTGAATCTTTTTTATAAGTAACGTTTTTATCTTATTATTTCTTAAATCCTTTTAAAGGTTTTTACAAACGGGGAAATAAAACCGGCAGAAGTTAACGGGGAAACGGTTGGCGTAAGCATAACTGAAAAAATTTCGAAATCGAAAAAAACGGTATTAAGATCGAATAAAACGAAATTAATCGCGGTGAATCCGGATTTAATATTGTCGGACGTTATAACAACTTTAAATACGTTTTAAAAGCGGATAAGTATTTTTTTTAACGATATAAATATAATAACGTCGCATTAAGCTTTTGATATATAACGAATAAACGCGTTTTAAAGGAAAAAAAAAAAAACAAAATACGTTACAAAGTTATAAATTATACGAAAAATACGCGGGTATATAAAATGTAATAATATTGTAATTAGTATAATATTTTTCGAATTTTATTACATGGTAATTTGTATAGCCGTCGAGAATAAAAAAAATTCTTCTTTTTATACGCGTTCGAATATATTAATCGAAATATTAAACTTATTTTAAACTTAATTCCTTCGTTCTTTAATTATTATAATTTAATGCGATTTTTTAACCGGCTGTTAATAATAAATTATTACGGAATTAAGTCTTAAAATAATGTATCTCTGTTATAATAATAAATAACAGTAATATATTATATATGTAAGCGTAATACATATATAAGCGTAATACTTTTTAGTATTTTACATTAATTAATTTAAATTAATCGGATTTTTTTTCCTTAAACGTATTTATAACTTTTTTATAAATATGCGCATTATGTTCGGGTTTACTGTAAACGCTATATTTTCGTTTTTTCGTTTTATCCTTTTTATAATAATTACTTTTAGCCGTTATTAACTATATTTTTTTATTATCCTTTTCTTTTTCACTTAAAAAAGCTTCTCCTTTTTGTATGCAAGGTAAAGTATTATTATTAAGGTATCCAGCTATACTGATGCCTGGTTGCACAAGATACATACATGTACGTATACCCCGTGCACAAAGTACATTACGTACAATACGACGGTAACACGATAGGACCGGAGAACACACTCCAAAAACCGTACCCACAGGCGGGCCTGATGAAAAACCGATATAGGGGTCATTTTTCCACGGTGATAAGCGATAAGATAAGTACACGACAAATTTGATTGGTTCCCAATAGCCCCAACCACTCCAAATGTCGCCGACACGGATGCGGAAGTATCCTTTTTGTATAATAAATGTCCTTTTTTTAAAAAAAACGTTTATTTTAGTTTTTAGACGTTTATTTAAAATATAATTCGTTTTTTGTAACTAAGTAACTTTTTGTCGAAAAAAAGTAATTTCGTACAAAAATAATAAGTTAAATTTTATTTAAAAATTAGCCGATTTAATATTTTTAATTTTGTTTAAATAAATAACGTTCTTATTTTATTACGTTTCTTAATATTTTTAAAGGTTTTCGTAAGCGGGGAACAAATAGAACCCGCGGCGGTTAACGGGGAGACGGTCGGCGTATATATAACTGGAGAACGTTTAAAGGTAAAAAAAACGGTATTAAGATTAAATAAAATAAAATTAATTATAACGAATTCAGATTTAATATTATTAAGCGTTATAATAATTTTAAATATAATATAAAAATTATTAAAAAAATCTTTCTTAACGATATAAATATAATAATGTTATATTAAGCTTTTGATATATAATAAATAAATTCGTTTTAAAGGAGAAAAAAATATTAAAAGGTTAAAACTTATCAGAAAAATATACGGATACATAAAATGTAATAAGGTTATAATTAACGTAATATCTTTCGAGTTTTATCGAATAATAACTTTCGTAATTATTAATAATAAAAAAACGTTTCGGTCTTTTCGTACGCGTTCGAATATATTAATCGAAATATTAAACTTATTTTATACTGAATTCGTTTATTATTTAATTATTATTATATATTATAGTTTTTTAATTAGTTATTAACGGTAAGTTATTACGAAATAAAATTTTAAAATAATTTTTCCCCATAATAATAATAAATAATAGTATAACCTAACCTTAAAAATTAACAACCTAAATAATTATAACGTATTAAATAAGCGAACGAGCTAAATAAGTAAGCGAGCCACTTTTTTTAAATTTTTAACTTTTTAACTTTATTTATAATTTTCTTAATATTAATAAAATGGAACGTTTTATAAAAAATGCTAAAATAAACTTAGTTATCCAAATTAAAAAACGAAACCTAAAATTTGACTTTAAAAAGTTACATTTTATATATAACGTCCTTAAATTTACTTGAAAAACCCGATATTACGATCGATACGTCCGAACCGATACTATCCCTAATTCGTAAAATTTAATATTAACCGAAAAAAATTAATTATTAATTAAAATTTAAACTTAAATACGTAAACATTTTTTATCCGGCTTTAACAGATTAAAAATATAACGAATTTATTACTTACTTAATGCGTCGTAATATACGTCGGGATTAAATAGGCGTCGAATTTTGTTAAACGGTAAAACAAATTCCGGACGCGTTTAAATCGGATAATCGATTATTAACGGGTATTATATAGAAATTTAAATATATCTCGTAAGTAATTCGAATTTATTCGAATTATTATCGTAAAATACGGTATTACAAAAAGGCATATTTATAATTTCAACAAAATTAAATTTTTAATAAGGGTTTTTATAACGACGGGTATAGTAATTATTAATATTAAAAAATATAAAAAATTTAACTAAACTTAATAAAAAATAAAAAATAAGTTATAAATATTTAAATTATTAATTTTTAAAATTAAATTATATTATTATTTATTGCTATAACGGGGAAAATTTACTTTAAGAATGAATTTCGTAATAGTGTATTATTAATAACTGATTACAAAATCGCATTAAATAATAATAATTAAATAATAAACAAATTAAATATAAAATAAATTTATTACTGTAATTAATATATTTAAATACGTACGAAAAAATTAAAACGTTTTTTTATTTTAACGGTTACGAAAATTATTATTCGATAAAGTTTAAAAAATATTACGCGAATTACAATATTATTATATTCTATATCCCCCCGTACTTTTTATATAAATTTTAATTTTTAACGTATTTTATTTTAGTTTTTTAAAACGTATTTATTCGTTATATATCGAAAGCTTAATATGACGTTATTATACTTATATCGTTAAAAAGATTTTTCTTACTAGCTTTTACTACGCGTTTAAAATTATTATAATGTTCGATAATATTAAATCCGGATTTGCTATAATTAGTTTCGTTTTATTTAATTTTAATATTATTTTTTCCGAATTCGAAGTTTCTTTAATTCTATTTACGCTAACCGTTTCCCCGTTAACTTTCGCTAATTTTATTTCCTTGTTTATAAAAACCTTTAAAAAAATTTAAAAGTAATAAAATAAAAACGTTACTTGCAAAAAAAAAAAAAAAAAAAAAAAAAAAAAAAAAAAAAAATCAAAATTATTAAGGTAATTCGCCGACAAAAATAATTAAATCGGTTAATTTTTTAACTAAAAATTAATTAATATTTTAATATAAATTTCTTTTAAATAGAAAATCGCCTAATTACGCGAAATTAACTATATTTTAAGTAAACGTCAAAAGATTAAAAATAAACGTTTTTAAAAAGGAAGAATACTTATTATGTAAAAGAAATTCTCCCTTAAGGAGACGTAACCGTGTAGATAAAATTGGATAAAATAATAAATTGGTACCTTAATTCCTAGGCTTTATTAAACTAATCCCTTTTATAACAGCTCCTATTTACGTCGATTCGCGTTAGTATTTTAAAGTGATTTCGCTACCTGGAGCAGTTGGGTAAATTGTCAGTTATATTTTTTATAACGTTTCAAAATTTAAAATTCAGTACTTATTAGCTGTTCTTTTTTTTCCCTTTTTAATTTTTTTTAATTTTTTCATAATTACTATATTTTTCGATATAAGTTCGAATAATGATTTATTGGTATTATTTTCGGAACTTAAATCGTATCCGAAAATTAATAATTGGATGCGATTTTTTGGGAAATATTATTTACGTTAATAGAATTATTAAGATTTTTCGCTTGCCCGGTTATTTTGTGGGATTTGATAATTTTGAATATAACGGTTTCATTAAAAATCCTGTCGGTACGGATTACCGGTATTGTATACGAATTTTATCGTATGTTAAGTTGTGATAATAATAGTAATTCGAAAAATTACCGTAAAACGATTAAGGCTAAAATTTTTAACCATTTTGCTGGCTAATATCTAATATTTCTAACTGTAAGATTGGCGAAAGTTCGCAAAAGCCAGCCTTTTGAACGTACTTAAGGTTTATCCTTAGGGTTTACCGCGTAAAACTTTACGCCTTTTAAGTTATATTAACCATACCGAGCCGTAGCCAGCGGGCATAAAGTTTATTAGGGTCGAAGTTTGCCGGCAACCGCGTTTGTAAACTTTCTAAGCCGATATTAATCGAGAAAATACGTACTTATAGAGCCCCAGCAAAAAGTAAGACTTTACAGAATTAAGGTATATAATTTATCTTAAATCGTAAAACTACTAAGTAATTACCATATTCCAAGATATTAGATATAGTATTTATCGTATAATTATATCGTATAATAATTTTCGTATATTTGGCTTAGCTTGGAGAATATGGCTTAAACCTATTGTTACGGCTACACCTTAGCCATAGCGCCACCAGGGCAAAAGATTAGTAGAATGATCGTAATTCTTGGCAATCACTCTTAGTGCTACAGCTATATATATACTGGAGCTGTCACGGTAGACCAGGTCGTGACACTTATTAATATCTTGCATATAAAAGAAATAAGTTTTTTTAGCTAAAAGAAAAAGGGGTAATGGAAAAATGCAGTTAACAACGGCTAAGAATAATCGTCGTAAAAAGGTTAAAACGAAAGAATGGAACTATGGCGTTTACGGCAGGCTCGGACATAATGCGCGTATTTATAATAAAGCTGTAAATACGTTTAACGAAAGAAAATCCGATTAATTTTAATCGATTTATAATAGTACATTAAATTAATTTAAATTTGTTATTTTAAAATATTAAAAAGTGGCTCGCTTACTTATTTAACTCGCTTACTTATTTAATACGTTAACTTATTTTTAATTTTTTTATTAAGTTTATTTAAGTTTTTTACGTTTTTCGATATTCGTAATTACTATATCCGTTATTATAATAAAGTTTATTAAAAATTTAATTTCGTCGAAATTATAAATATTTTTTTATAATACCGTATTATACGATAATGATCCGAGTAAACTCGAACTACTTACGAATTATTTCTAAATTTTCGCATAATATTTTTTAATAATCAATTTTCCGATTTAAACGCGTTTTAAATTTTTTGTACCGTTTAATAAAATTAATTACTTAATTAACCCTGACGTGTTACGTAACGCGTTACGCGAATAACAAATTTGTTATTTTTTTTAATATATTAACACTGGATAAAAAACGCTTACGTATTTAAATCAAAGATATAGTCAACTATCGATTTCTTTTCGATTAACGTTAATTTTTATAAAAAAAGATAATATCGCTTGGGCCGCGTTTACCGTTAAGACAGTATACTAAAGTAAAAAATAACATTTTATAAATAATTAAACTTTTTATAATTAAGTTTCGGGTTTCGTTTTTTCATCTAAATAGCTAAGTTCATTTTCGCCTTTTTATAAGGCGTTTTATAATATTAATATTAAGAAATGGACAATTAAAGATAGGTAATTAGAATATGTCAAAAGAATGTTGCGCTTATATATATATTGCGCTTATATATATGGTACGTTATAATTAAATTTTAAAAATTAAAAATTTAAATAATTTCAACTTTTTTTAAACTTTTTTAATATTTATTTAAATTTTTAACCTTTTTCGATATTAATAAATATCATCTCAGTTATTTTAAGAAACTTTATGAAAAATTTAATTTCGTCGAAATTATAAATATCTTTATTTGTAATATCTTATTTTACGATACTATCCCGAATAAATTCGAATTATTTACGAAATATTGCTAGATTTTCATATAATACCTTTTAATAATCAAATTTTTAAAATAAACGCGTTTTAAATTTGTTTTACTGTTTAACAAAGTTCGACATTTAATTAATTTAACACGCTTTATAACGCTTTAAACAAGTAATAAATTCACTATATTTTTAATATATTAAAATTAAATAAAAAACGCTTACGTATTTAGGTTAAGAATTCGGTCAACAATCGATATTTTTTCAATCGGTACTAACTTTTACACAAAAGGAATAATATTAACTCGGGCGCATTTACCGTTTAAACGGTATATTAAAGTAAAATATAAAACTTTATATATAAAAACAAGTTTTTTATAATTATATTTCAGGTTTCGTTTTCTAACCTAAACGGCTAAGTTTATTCTTATTTTTTTTATAAAATGTTCTATAATATTAATATTAAGAAATAGGCGATTAAAGATAAATAGCTAAAATAGTTAGAAAAGCGATTCGCCTATATATATGATTCGCTTATATGTATAAGACGTTATATATTATAATAGTATTTTTGTAATCGTAAATCGATTTACAAATTTTTTTATTTCCTACTTTATAACGAAAATATAAACGCCGAATAGATGGCGTACATTCTTTTTCAAAACTATCTTTAATATATACAGATTACTATATAAAATCTTTTTAAATAAAGATAGAACTTTACATTTAAATCTTAATAAAACTTAATAGCATAAACTAATCTAAAATATAAATTATATAATACTTTCCGATTTTAAAGGAATAGATAAATAAAATATTAAAAATAAATATTAAAAGTATATTAACGATTTTTATTAATTACGAGCAAAATAATTAAGTTAAAAAATTAGTAACAGCTTAGTTAGCGTATAGTACTAATTACTATGGAAATATTACAACGATTTCGTTAATAATTAATATTAATTTCATATTAAATATTATAAAAAAGTATAAAAAAGGCTTAATTAACGATAAAACTATTCTTATAATAAACAACTTAAATAATTATATACCGGAATAAAACTAAAGCTCGAATTCGTACGTAATTAAATATAGAAATATTATAACTAAAAATAGGTAAAAGAATTAACTTGTTTAAAAAGGGAAATAATTTATCTAACTATAAAAATAATAAAAGAAAACAACGAAGTAAAAAGCTCGACTTGAAGGACCTTAATTTATATAAAATTATTAAATAATTAATATATAATAATTATTAACTAAATTCATTTCTTAAAGTTACATCCTATCTAATTTTTATATATATCCCTACTCGAGTTAACAACAGGTACTATAAATGTACATACGAAATAAAACGATATAAATGTAATAAATAAATAGGTGTACGAGATAAAAAAACGTTTTAAATATAATAAAAATCGACGGATTTACCCAATATTTAGTTAAATGAAAAGATTATCCAAATTCCGAAAACATCTAGGGGCTCGTAAAAAACTTTATAAATATACAACGGTTGCTAAAAGGTTTTTACTAATAGGAACTCTTAATAAATAAATTTCTTAATCGATATTGGAAAATCTACTAAAAAAGAAGAACCAATTTAGGTGCCCGGTAGCTAATTAGATTTCTAGTCGCCAGCGCTTATTTTCTAAACGTTTTACACTTTTTTAATTGTTTAGCTCGTCTAGGTTCTGCAGTTCTCGCTTAATTAATTTAATACCATTTTTGCGAAAAACGTTTTACTAAATATGAAAACGGTTTAATCGAGATAAAAATTTTATTAAACGACGCGAGATAACCTTCAGCTTTTTTTCCAGTATTTCGTAGATTTTACCAAATGCAAAATTTTTCAAATTTTAAACGGTCCATCTTGATATTAATAGTATAAAATAAAAAAAGCGAAATTCTCAACCCATCGTAATAACGTTTTTTTAAAACGTAAATTTTATAACAAGTTATATTTTTAGCTATATCATCTTTTTCGTTAATACGAAAATAAAAAGTATAAGACATAACTTTAAAATCGAAGTTAACCATAAAACGAATTAATATTTTACGTCTTTTCCTTCTACGGTTAAGCTATTCATAAGTTTTAGAAATATAACTAGATATAATAAAATAAAAAGATTTATTTAATAAAAAAATCTTCGAGACGAAAGTTTTTTTAAAAAAAAGGATCGTATTATAATAGAACTAGTAGGAAGTTAAAAAAAAAGGCCTTTAAATAAACTAAAATAAGGCTCAAAAATATTAAAATACGTAATATAACTTTAAAAAATTTTAACGAAACGAAGAAAAACATATATAATTAGGTAATATAAGTTCGAAAATTTTATATAGAACAAAAAAAAAAGCTCTAAAAGGATATATACGCTCGTTTTTGTTTTTACTAAATAATAATAACGTATAATATGACTTCGTTACTTAAAACACTTTTTAGTATTACGAAATGTAACTAAGTTATTTATTTATTACTTAGATAATATAATACTTCTACTAATATAAACCCGTACGTGTAGGTTTAATACTTAGTTAACTAGCCTCACCGTCATATTATCGTTCAGTTATTTTCGCTTATAATAATTTTTTAATCGGGTAAAATAGGTTATCGGCGAACTAGCAAATAGAAAGAAAAAGAAAAAAAGAAAAAGAATTCTCGGCAAAGATATTAAATAAAAATAAGGCCTAACCTTAAATACTAACAATTTATATTATTATTAATTATGCTCTTATTTTATTATATTCATTTTATTTTTTTCGTCTTTAACTATTAATAATCATGATACCGGTCATTATAGAAAAAGTTATAAAAAATTATATTTTGTCGAAGTTATAAATATCCTTTTTAACAATACCGTATTTTATAATTATAACTCGACCAACTTTAAATTATTTACGAAATATCTTAAATTCTTTACATACGATGTTCTAATAATTTATCATTCGATTTAAACGTAACTTTTTTTAACTATTTATTAAGTTAAATACCTAATTAATCCTAATACATATTCTAACGCCTTAAGTAGGTAATAAATTCGCTATATTTTTAATATGTTAAAACCGGACGAAAAAACATTCCTATATTTAAATTCAAGATTTGTTTAATAATCAGCTTTTTTTCTGTTAGCGTTAATTTTCGCAGATTCAAAACGGTATCGGCTCAGGAGGATAAACCGTAATATCGATTTGTTAAAGTAAATATAAGAATATTATAATAAAACAAAGCTTTTTATAACTAAATTTTAGGTTTATTTTTTAACCTGAATAGCTAAACCCATCCTAGCTTTTTTGTAAGACGTTCTATAACGTTAATATTAAAAAATAAATCTTGAAAGTTGGGAGGTGAGAAAGTTGAGAAAATTGGCCGACCCGCTTGTGTGGCCGACTTGCTTATGTAGTACGTTATAACTTTATTTACGCATAATACTATTTGCTATTACCAGAGATAACTAGTAATTACCCCTTATCGCTTAGTTTCCTACGATACGACTGCCAACATAAACCGTACGATTTAAGTTTAATAGTTGGTTAAAACGCTAGCCGTCACAGTAACTTCATTAGCTGTCTACTGACCTCTTGGAGAGTCAAGATTGCTCAATGCCTTCAGACCTGACAAGATGCAAGTAACCCAGCCAAAAACCAGGAAGGGGAAAGCGCCGATCTCCACGGTTGGCTAGGTTATTTAGAAGGCGCCTGGCGCAGGCAGTAAAAGGGGTGAGGAGGTTCTCCTGAATCAGGAGACAGAGACCAGCTTAGGCTTGCTTTACCTCGCTATCTCAGGCGTCATGTCGGAGCGCGTAGCAACTTAGGTTAAGCGATTCTTGCACAAGTTTACGTAGTTGTAATCATTTCAGAGCTGAACCTCCCTTCGTGATTGAAAGACTCGAGTATCTCAGGACTGGCGTTGAAGCTGAGGCGTACTAAGCAACCCTGCCCCCCGCCGCGGAGAAGATAGTGTGCCTTTTGTCCGCGTCCTCAGATCGTCTCAGGGATGTCGACCCCGCGGCCCCTTTCTTTCACCGCCACTATAGCTTGGAGGCTAGCTGTTACCCATGCTGGAGCAGAGAAACGTTGCATTGTCAACAGTCCAAAGGGCACATATCAAGGAGACAGTGTGGGAATGCTAGTAGCTCCTGGTTCCAGCATTGTTGCCTCCTTCACTAGTTGGTCGGCCGCCTCGTTCCCTTTCGATGGTCGGTGTCTCAGAGTCCACCTGACAGCTACGCCCGGGCCGTGCGCCGCCGCTAGCACTTTGAATCATAAGAAGACATTCTGTAGCAACTCCGGCGGAGTTCCGTTCAGGCTGTCCACCACTGATGTTTTGCCGAGGCAAACATAAAGACGCTTTCGGCACCAGATGGTCCTCCACGTCACTAAGTCGGGAGAACTAGGGGGTTATCCATGTTGCGCTGCCTTGGGAAGTGCACGTAACACTTGGTGTGCATTTACGGCACTACACTAGTGTCATTTGCCTAAAGTTCAAGCCTTCCACAGCTTCCCCGTCCATGATCCCGTCAATATACGCCTCGCTTATGAGTTGATATGCTCCAGTTACCTGTCGGCGAAGGATATACGGAACTTGAGCAACTTGAATAATAGTGACGTAATCACCTTCGCGAATGTTGTCACTGCTGAGGCCCAGGTGTCCATTGCTAGTGACAAACGGTAGCCGTCTTAGACATTTCCCGATGATTTCATGCGGTAGATGCAGAGATGCCATGGTCATGTCTTGGAAGTTCTCCCGAAGCTCCCTTCCCGTTAGAAATTGCTGGGCTTCGGACTTGATGCGTCTGTCCTTAACATGATCGATGCCGCGCCAGAGGAGAAAGGCAGCCTCAACGAAACGAGCATCTCCAACCCTGAAAACTTGGCGGTCTCGGAGGTATGCTCCACCTACCGAGCTCCTGGCCACTGCTCGGAGGCGTTCACCGAACGTAGAGTAATTGGGTTTGGTCTGGTACGTCAGACGCAAAATCTCAATAAGCCATTCTCGCGGCCAAGAGAAAGTCTCCAAAATAGGAACTTCGTTACTAGACATTCTTTGTGGAAAACGTCCAACTTTGTAAATCTTGTCATACACATCGCCGTTCAATGACAGGTCTCGGATGACAGAATCTCGCCTGTTAACCACAACATCTGGCTTTTGTGTGGTCTTCCCAGAAGCGCAGAACTCTGGCTCCATAGTCATATGGTCATCGTTCAGAATCTGTAGCGTATGGATCACGGATTTGGACCAATCTGGAACCCAAGATGGTAGATTTTTCTGAATCTTAGGGTATTCAACGTAAGAGAGAAGTGCCAAATGGCCCTGCTGAAGCAGAGCAGCTGTAGTTAAGGCATACACTTCTTGGCAAGACTTCAAGTAGTCCGGATACACCCCCTTCTCTCGCAGATCTTCTCGGTCTGACGCTAGACCTAGTAGGGCGAATATTTTGTCACGTGGGTCGCTAGAGTCTAGGTTATGAGGGCCGTGCCGTTGCATATTGATGGTTCCAACGCAAGTGAGTAGAAGAAGAGCAATCAATGGAAATTGGCCTAAGCTGTAGACCCTCCAGGCGTTTGTCATGATCATTGGTCGAAAATGAAAGAGATCGATGCTAATTTCAAGATGATACCGCGAGAATGACATATAATCACTGGGTTGAGCTCTCCCCACCAAACTCAACCAAAAAGCGGCATACGCGTTGACAGCAGCGCAAAACCGTTGTCGAGAAATTCTCATAGGTCCACAGACGAATGTTGCTGTCTCCGAAACGGCAATTTCTTGAAGAACCCAGACCCTTCCCCACCACGCTCGTGTGAATAGACGCTTTATAGCAGGGACAGGCAAGAGATTTGCTTGCGAATGCCAACCGCTAATTGCGCGGAAAAGATCTGTCAGTTCAGTCACGCAGGACAGAACTGAGAAAAGATGGAGCCAGTCCGTAAAAGCTGGTTCAGGCCCAGCTTGTCGGAATTGAGCTGAGAGGATTTCTAGCCATTCCAGCTGGCTCAGCTCAAAATGCGATGAACGTTGGGCCGCCAATACTCCCCAGATCACATCCGCAACGCGCGCGTCCCAATGAAATCCGCAGGCCTCGGCCTTTCTACCGAATGAATCCAGATATTTCATAGCAAGTTCGCTTTCGGCATCGGGGGGCCCGAGCCAGGCGAGCACGTCTTTCGCACGGGAATAGATGTCTTTCATGAGCTCCACTTGCCAGCTCTTTTCGGCGTCATTCTCTTGGTTGATACAAAGGAAGTCGATCCATATCGTAACAGGGTCTTTGATGGGCCGTAGCGCGATTAGAGCATCGAATAGATTTTTTGGAATGCGAATGCCTAGTTCATCCACGACAATCACGCGATTCCTCTCGGGATTTCCCCAGACGTAGGAAAGAGCCACATATTGTGGACCCTCTAATAAACTAGTCTGGATCAATCGACATTCTGGGATCCGAGCGTGCTTCGGCCCGGCAATTGGCAGAAGCTGCAACAGCCTAATCTCCCGCCTCTGACGATCTAGATTGCGATACACAATCGACATGGTGATAGGCGGGGTGGAAGACTCAAATGATGAGAAAAATACTATAAAGTTGGATGTTTTGGGTTTACATGCGGGCAAGGCAGGGCCAGTTTGACTTGGCCGGTATATGGTTTTTATGCCTAAATCAAGATTCCCCGCTTTGATATAGGACCAGCGGAGGCAATTTTGAGGTTGTAGCTGTGCCTGCTGCGCCTGCGGCACAGCCGGAGCTAAAGCTTTTAGTTAAGAAGTAACCGCTAGGGGTTTAATATATTAAATAACTCTTTTAAAACGAAGCTTTATAAAATAACCGAAGTTTAAAAATACAGATTAATTATAAGTTAAAAAGTTGAAAGTTTTATTAATACTTTGTAACGTACTACATATGTAAGCTATATATATAAGTAAGCTATATACTTTTTCTAATAATTTAACCATATCACTTTAATTATTTATTATTTAATAACCATAACATGAAACGGTTTTCAAAAACATCTAAAATAAATCTAGCTGTTTAAGTTAAAAAAACAACCCGAAACTTAATTATAAAAAGCTTGGTTTTATTTATAATATTCTATTTTTCATTTTACAAACGCGATATAACAGTAAACGCGCCCCAGTCGATATTATCCCTCTTATATAAAAATTAACGCCGACCAAAAAAAAAATCGATTATCGACCAAATCCTTAACTTAAATACGCGAACGTTTCCTATCCGGTTTTAATATATTAAAAATATGGCTAATTTACAACTTGCTTAATACGTTACGAAATGCGTCGAAATTAATTAGGCGTTAAATTTTATTAAACGGTAAAAAAAAACTTAAAACGCGTTTAAATTGGAAAATCGATTATTAACAAGTATTATACGAAAATTAAAAAATATTTCATAAGTAATTCGAACTTATTCGGGTTATTATTATAAAATACGGTATCATAAAAAGCGATATTTCTAATTTCAACGAAATCAAATTTTTAATAAAACTTTTTATAATAACGGGAATAATATTTATTAATATCGAAAAAAGTAAAAAGTTTAAATAAATTTAATAAAAAAATAGAAAATAAATTATAATTATTTAAGTTATTAGTTTTTAAAATTAAATTAAATTGTAATTATTTAAGTTATTAATTTTTAAAATTAAATTAAATTATTATTTATTATTATAATAAAAAAATTTACCTTCAATTTTAATTCTTTAATAAGTTATTATTAGTAACCGATTAAAAAATCGTATTAAATAATAATAAATAATTAATAAACGAATTAAGTTTAAATTAAATTTAATATTTCGATTAATATATTTAAATACGTACGAAAAAATCAGAACGTATTTTTATTTTAAACGGTTACATTAATTATAATATTATTATATTTTATATACCCGCGCATTTATCGTATAAGTTTTAACTTTTTAACGTATTTTATTTTTTTTAAAAAACGCGTTTATTAGTTATATAACGAAAGCTTAATATAATATCATTATATTTATATCGTTAAAAAAAATTCCTTACTAGCTTTTACAATACGTTTAAAATTATTATAAAGTCCGATAATATTAAATCCGGATTCGTCGTAACTGGTCTCGTTTTATTCGATTTTAATACCCTTTTTTTAAGCTCGAAATCTCTTTAATTATGTTTACGCCAACTATTTCCCCATTAACCTTCGCCGGTTCTATTTTCATATTTACACAAACTTTTAAAAATATCTAGAAAGTATATAAAATAAAAACGTTATTAACAAAAAAAAATTAAAAATTATTAAGGTAGCTCGCCGATAAAAATTATTAAATCGGTTAATGTTTTAACTAAAAATTAGTTAGTATTTAATCTAAATTGCTTTTTTTAAATTAAAAATTACCTAATTACGCGAAATTAATTATATTTTAGGCAAACGTCGAAAGATTAAAAATAAACGTTTCCGAAAAGGAGAAACACTTATTATATAAAAGGAACACAATTTTTTAATCGAAAAGGAAAAAGCTAATAGAAAAATACAACCTATAACAGCTAAAAATAATTATCGTAAAAGGGTTAAAACCAAAAAACGGAAATATAGCGTTTGTAGCAAGCCCGGACATAATGCGCGTCTTATAATAGAGCTGTAAATACGTTTAACAAAAAAATTCCAATTAATTTAAATTAATACGACATGTTACTATTAAGTTATTTAGATTAATTATCGCGAGGTGCTAAAAATGTACAGCTTACTTATATATACAGCTTACTTATATATACAGCTTACTTATATATACAGCTTACTTATATATACAGCTTACTTATATATACAGCTTACTTATATAGTAAGTTATATAAATTTATAAAAATTATTTAAATATTTTTAAGTAAATAACTTTTGCAAATTTTAACATTATAAATAGTTTAACAAATAGAAATAGAGATTATTATTTCTTTAATATAATTATAGTTTTAAATAAAACTAAGTAATAACTATATTAAAAAATGATATAAAATAATAAGTAATATCAGTATTAAACGAGTATAAACTTAAATATATCTCTTAAATTAAATACTTACTTAGCGGTTTAATTATTAAAATATTATAAATTTACATATAGAAAAAAAATATTAAATAATAATTTTAAGTTTTATTTAAAATGTGTTAGTTAATATTATTTTATCATAATAAACTTTTTATTTATATATCGTCTCGTATTATGATAAGTACCGTTTATCGAATTGTAAACAATTAATGAATTATCATTTATAAATAAAAGCTGATATTATACTTAAATTATATTTTAAATATATCGCAGTATCTTATTTAATTAAAAATCTTCTATATTATTTTTACGTTATATATTATTTATTATTATTATTTGTACTTCAGTTTTATATAAATGTTTAGTTTTATGTTAAACTTTGTTAATAACTTTATTTATACTAATAATATTAGTAAAGTTGTTATATTTCTAAAAAACCTATTTCCAATATTAGTTTTTATTAAGTACTTTAATTATAATTTTAAAAACGGTCTAATTAAAACTAAAATATTTATCGATCAAAGTTAATAATAAGTAATAATATTATAAAACATTTTTAAAATCCAGATAAATTATATATATACAGGGGAAGAAATTTTCGAATCAAAATATATTACTTTAAAAAATTTATACTCAAAATCCTCTTTAAAATTTAATAATACCAGGTTATAATAACGCATTATACAAGCGAGCTATACACTTTTTTCATTATTTTAATTTTTTAACTTTAATTACATATTTCTTAATAAATACAATATAAAATGTGAGCAGTTGAGGTGATTTTCTGAAAGGGCTTAGTTTGTGGCCCTAGGATTGCAGGAACAAAGCAGGAAGCAGCTATATGTGGCTGCTCTCCCCCCCCAGTTGCAGATAAGTAGTTAACCAGAAATCAAGATACCAGCCCATAGATCAAGTGTAACACATCTGCCGACATGGTAGAATCTTTTGGTTCCGTCTTTTAGCACTTTAACCAATCGTTAACACCCCGATCCACCCATTTTGTGTTGTACTTGAGGTACCCCCCGGGATAAAAGGGGGAAGGCTTGGAACGGCAGGTTCGGCGCGAAAGGGCGTTTTAAAGCAAGGAACATTAACGAATCCCGGCCTTACAAAAAAAGGCGTTACGGGTACCCTCGAATCGCTTAGCTAAAACGAATGTTTGCGAAATACTGCAGTAGCCGTAATCGATTAGTAGCGGAAGGTTTGTCGGCGTGGTAACGTCTGAAAAAACTAAAAAGGACCGGAAAAAAATTAAAAAGAAAAAGAAATTAACGAAAAAGCTAAGATGGCGTTTGGTAAGGCTATAGCATCCGGAAAAGACGTAAGAGGTTAGCCATAAAGTTTCGACCTGGAGTAATTAATAAAAGCAGTAGCGAAATTATCGAATAAAAGTAATAAGAAAGATATATACTTAGATTAGAAGGATTTTAAGTTTAAATTAAATAAGCAAAAATCGCTTTCGGGGTAATAATAACTGGGAAATATGGAAAACGGCTATTTAGGTAGCCCTTATAGCGGTTAGGTACCGCGACGGTAATTCGGCGAAATTTACCTCTATAAATAAAACCAAGTTAGCTGCCGCGATTATTATTAACGTTAAAAAAGGCCCTATAATAATCGTAATAAAACTTACGAAAAGTACGGAAATAATTAAAATTTTAAAACGTTCGTACGGGGCCAAAAATATCGATTAGAAAATAGATTTTAAAATTTAATTACAATTTATTAAATGGAAAAAAAAGACCGCGTTCGACTATATAATCGATTTCAAAACCTTGGTATAGCGGTATAATAAAGTCGATATACCTATTAACGCTAGTTAGCAAGTTATCATATTTATCAATTCGATTCGGGATTACGATAAAGTTTAAAAAAGGCGAATAAAAGAGACACTTCGCCAGCACTTAACTATAACGGTAAATCAGGTGTACGACGATTTTGTCGCCGAATTTCGAAACAAAGATAGGAAGCAATCGGGAGGAGATATATATAACGCGAAACGATAACGGTAAAATAAGCATGTTTGGGATAAAAACGGTTAATTATTTTGCTTTAAATGTAGTAAATATAAATATAAGGCGAAAAATTGCCCGAAGCAAAAGGATAACGGAAAGCGTAAAGCTGGACAAAATAAGGTATATTTTATCTCGGAGGGATTTAGGGATTTGTACGGGCCGGACGAAATACCGAACGGAATAGTCTTTTGATAGTTTAAGGGCGGCAACGAGGCTTTGAATGGCTTTATAGCAACCTTAGGGCCATAAGGGCGTGTAAGCAGTTAAGGTGATTTTCTGAAAGGGCTTGGTTTGTGGCCCTAGGATTGCAAGAACAAAGCAGAAAGCAGCTATATGTGGCTGCTTTCCCCCCCCAGTTGCAGATGAGTAGTTAACCAGAAATCAAAACACCAGTCTACAGATCAAGTACAACATATCTGCCGACATAAAATGGCTTATAAAAAAGAGACTCGAAACTTAGTTATAAAAAGCTTAATTTTATTTATAATTTCCCATTTATTACCTTAGGAACGCGAGTTAACGACAAATACGCTAGATCTAATACCGTCTCTAATTTCCAAAAATTATCGCTAACCTAAAAGAAATCGATTATCGAACAGATGTTTAACTTAAAGACGAAAACCTTTTCCGTTTAACGTTAATATATTAAAAATATAGCGAATTTATAATTTATATAACGCGTTATAAAACGCGTTTTAATTAATTAAATATTTAATAATATTAAATAATAAATAAAATTTAAAACACATTTAAAGCGAAAATAAATTATAAAAGGGTTTTATACGAAAATATAAAGGTATTACGTAAATAATCTAAATTTGTTCGAGTTATATCGTAAAATACGGTATTATTAAGAAAGATATTTAAAACTCTAACGAAATAAGGTTTTTAATAAACCTTTTTATAACAGTTTATATAGTTAATAAATAATAACAAAGTTATATTCCGCTAGCTTTATTACGTAACAAAATTATCGTGCTGCAAATTTTCTAGTTATAATAAAACGGGTAAAATTTTTATAATTTGTATAAACTTTAATCTAATATTAATTACTTTTAAAAAAAGTTTAAACTCGCGAAACGCCTTGATAATAGCTATAAATTCCTTATCGGGAATAACGTAACGTAATTCAGAGCGTTATAATTTATATAAAAAAGTAATAAAGTATAATTTACTTTAATTATTTCGTTATTTAGTTAGCACGTTTAAAGTATAATTTGCTACGTTGGTTTTTAACTTAATTAAATAATTTCAATCGTATATAACTAACACTTACTGGCTAATAATTATTTCTTTATTTTGTTAAAAAACGTTTTCCGTTTATAATATTTATTAAAATTTTTCCTTTTTCTAAAAAAAAAAAAAAATTACTTCGTTAGAGGTATAATTATTTTATTAAAATCTTTAATAAATTTCCAGTAGTAATTAACGAATCAAAAAGGTTTTGTCCTTTTTAATTATATTAGGCGTTACCTAATTTCGTACTATTGTAATTTTTAGAGGTTTATTTTAATATATCTAAAAGTAATACTATGGTTTAAGTACTCGGAATTTTCTATGTAAAATTAGCTTTTTTCGCATTAATTAATAGATTAACATCTTATAATAATTATAATACTTTATAAACGTATTTCTTATATAATTCTTTAATCTTAAAGAAAATAAAAATATTGCTAATGTAATATATTATCAAAATATTAAGATATTACTTAAAAACGTAATTAACTCTCTGTTAAAAAGTTGTCGGTGCGTTAATAAGTTCTATAAGAGTAATTAAATATTCGTATAAGCCGTATTTAAGTTTAAAAGCTGTTTTTTATATATATTATTTTTAATACGGATAAAATTATATTTATCTTTAAGATTGAAAGTAGTAAATTGTTTAGCTTTATAGAAATAGTTTTTATTTTATTAAAAAAAGTAATAACATTTAATTTTTAATAGTAATACTGTTAAGTTATTTATAAGTTATAAATAATCGTAACCTTTTAATTTTTTTAGGCTATAAAAATATACGGTATTTTGTTAATAAATTAAAAGGTTAAATTTATCCGTTTTATAATCGATTTTCTAGGTAATTTTTGAATGTATATAGTTTTACTTTATTAACATTATAAATAAGGTAATATTTAATCGAAATTTCTTTCTTAAAGATAATTTCATAGTCTTATTCATTATATTCTAATAATTTCGCTTCGAATTTCTTTCGAAATAATCGCTTATCTTTGTAATAATATAGTGGTATATTAATTAAACTTTTTACCTTTTCTAATTGTAATAATTTTACTAAATCGCTATTTAATTGCTATAATTTTACTTTAACAGTAGTAATAATACATCGTATTTATCGATAATGACGATTTTGTTTTTCTTATATTATGTTCCTTTAGGCAGCAAAGTATCTGTTATATCCTTATACCGGTATTTATTATTACTTTTAATCAATTATTAATGTTTTTATTATTGTTTTGTAATTATTATTAAGTTATAAACGAATTTTATTTAGTTAATTTCTTAGTTAATTAAGGGGTTACTCTATCGCAATTATGTTTTTCCTAAAATTATATTATAATTCTTTAATAAAACGATATCGAAATTTATTATTATGCTTTTTTTAAGATAAAAATATCGAAAAAATTAATTTTACGTATGATTTTTCCGTTATCGTAAAGGAATGCTTGACTTTCGGCGGTTTCTATAATATAAAGATTCTTTTTAAATTTTTATAATAGTTTAAGTCAGTTGATTATTTTAAGTGTGATATAGTTTTTTACTAGAGCTTCGTTATCTAGTTTAGCAGTATATTAATATATTTTAATGTGTGCTTTTATAAGAATAAGGTTATTATTATTATCTCTTATTATTGTTGAAATTTTTTAAGAGTTTTTATTGCTTAAGATTTTGTTAATTTACGACCTTTTTATAGGTAGCTTTTTTTAGATTTTATCGGAGTTGTTAAATTTATTGACTTAATTAATTGGTTTTATTTTTTAATTACTTCATACGTTTTTATTATTACTGTAATTAATTTTCTAGCTCTATAATTTATATTTTATATTAGGCCTTATTAAGTTTTTGATATCGTATCTCTTTTTTTAGTTATAGTAAACCATTCTTTATTATTACTTTTCTTTTAATTAAACGTTTTCCAATTATTTATATTATGTCCTATTAGGCCGTGTTAACGTTATTATTTTATAACTCCTTAGTAAATTACTGGAGTTTTTTTAATTCTTTGTTTGTTATAAGAGTTTATAATAAATGCGACTTAAAAGTAAAAATTTGTAATTGCTTTTAGTATAACTCTTTTATAGATTTTTAGATACGTCTTTTTTGCGTTAAATAGTTATATATTTAGTAAAACTAAAGAGGGTCGTTTTATAAACAGAATTATTCTTTTAACTAGTTTCTTATTATAGTAATTTTGTTAACTCTTTTCTTATAAACATTTTTACTTAAATGCCGGTATTACCGTTAAGTTTCTAAATCGTTCTTTTGTTATTTAACAAAATTAAATCCTTATTTTTATATTAGTTAGAATCGTTTAGCGATAATTTTTTTTTTCGTTATAAATAAGGTATTAGAGTTCTTTGTAATAGATAGCGTGGAGCTTGTCGTAATGGTTACTTTTTCTGAGTAAAATTATTTCCGTCTATCTTTGGTGGTTTTGTAGTCATTTTTAAGTTATCCAGGTTATTCATTGTTGTACTTGTGTTTGTTGTTTTTGAGAAGGTGGCCTTTTTTCGTCGATTTCGTCCCATCCTTGAGTTCTTTATAAAACATGTCGATCAGAGCTTCTTCTTCCTTGTCTCTCTATCCGGCTTTAGCGACTAAAGTTTTAAAAGTAACAGCGTTTTTGGACGCGGGCCCTTTTTGCTTTAAGTCGAGAATTTTTTAAACTGTTAATCTTTTTTCGTCCGAGTTATCGAAATTAAAGCGAATCTTACTTTCGAAGTTATTATATATAGAAAAAATCTCGTTAGTTAACCTTTTCTGATTGTTTTCGGTTTTCTTTAGGTAATTTTTTATAATAAGTTTAAATTAATTAGCTGCGTTTTTAGTAAGATATGTTTTTATCGCGAGAATCTGATTCGAGATATTGTTAATTTTTAAAAAGTATAGGTAAATACGTACTTAAATAAGAAAAGTTTGTAAGTTCCTTTTTTAATATAAGGTTTCGGCTTTTTGAGCTGTATTTTAGTGGTAATGGTTGATATAGGTGAGATATTTTCTATCTAGTTGATGAGTTGTTGGATTTTTAATTTTTTTGTAGTTTTTAAATACGAGCTTAAAGTTATTAAGTAGGGGTTTTTTTAAGAATTAGTTAATATTTTAATAGTGTTAAATATTACTTAAAGTTTAACAGTATTGTTAAATAAGAGCTTATAACGTATAACGATTAGTTTAATTAATTAATTATTAAATTTAAACGTACGGGTTAATATTAGTAAAAATATCATAAGTTGGCACCCCCCTTTACGCACCACCCCCTTCACGCCCCACCCCTAATTTAAGGCTATCGCCAAACCATCTATATACTTCAAAAATTAATAACTTAATAACTAATTAAGCAACCTTTTTCGGTTTTTTACGAAATCGCATTACTATATAATCAGGATTATTAGTATAATATTTGTTTTCCTCTTATATTTTATTTTAGGCTTCGTTTTGCGAAATGACGGAAAAGGGCTTTTGCGCGTTACCCTTTAGCCCGGCCTTTATTTACCTAACGTTCTTTAACCGTATAAATTCCTAATTAGGATTAACTTTTACTTTCCTTAACTTTTTCGGACGTACCTTTTTAAGGGCTAAAGCTAATTAGCTATTGTGATTTTCGAAAACGGTTAATTCGCTGTTATAAAGGTTAAGTACTTTGTTAACCTTGTAGAAAAAGAATTAGGCGGTAATTTTCCCGAAAGTTAAGTTAGCTTAATTAGGGCTTTTTTAAGGATTTTTAAATTTTTTAAAAATTTAAGTATATTAAAACTTATTAAAGCCATTAGCGAAAGAAAATCGAGCTGTTATGGGATAATAAACGATTCGGCAACCGGTCGATTTCCCGTATTTTCGTTTTTTTTTTACATATTTGCTTTTTAAAACCTTATTCCGATTAATAGACTACATTCTTATCGCCCTAAAGCCATTTTTAATATATTGTAAAACCCTTATAACCTTTTTTTAAACTTTAACAAGCGCTTATAAGAAATCCGTTTTGTTTATTACTTTTAAAACTTTTTCGTAATAACGTTTCCGGAATTAATAATAAAACTTACGTTTTAAGGTAATAAAGATATTTATATTAAGTGGTTACCATACGTACAATAAATGTAAAAGTAAAAAAACGATATATATTTTATTAATTAGGCAGGTCCATATGCATTTTTTAGTAATATAGCTATTATAGCCGTCGATAATAAGAAACTTTTATTCCCGGGGGTTAATAGATTTAATATAAGGGATAAATACTTTTCGCAATTATTTTAATTTAATATCGGTATTAATCTAACTATTTGAAAATATCGTAAAATACCAGTTTTTATATAATTAGTTTTCCGTATCGGAAAATTATTATTATTGTACGTTAACGCCGTTAAATATAATTAACGGAGAAAAAACGCGCTTATTTGCGTTAATACAGGTTACAATAAATATCTAAGCGCGTTTAAAAATATTTTTTAAAAGGATAAACTTTTTAAAGGTTTTATCAAGTACGAAAAAGTTTTCTTCTATATCTTTTATTACCCTGAATTTGTCCACGTTATATTTATTCCGGGAATATATTTTCCGTATTTCTGGTAAGGCTAATCGGTCGAATAATACCGTATAAGTAATTTCTGTAACCCCGTTCAAGCGCTGATAATTAATAACCCGAGCCTTAAAAATTTTGATTTCCTAATAGCGTCGAAAAAATCGTAATATTTATCGCTTTTTTAGCCGTTCGGGGCAGTTAAAGTTAATAAGAAGGCGTTGCGCGTATAGGCGGAATCGAGCATAAAAAGGAACGTATCTAAGCTGGCCCTGGGTTACGATTTATTTAGCTAAACGGTTTTCCAGGATGTCGGTTATTTTCTGGCGGCTTTTGTTATATTTTTCCCGGGTTTATATACTTTTAATTCTGCGATAAAGATAAGTGCGTTCGATTTGGTATAACTTAAAGGCTGCTCGAATAAATTTCCCATTTGCGACTTCGTTAATCGCCTTCGAAGTACGTAATTAAGCGGCGAGTCCTATATCGTTAAAATCGCCTGATCTTGAAAATCAAGAAGGTATATTTTGTTTTTCGAGGAGACGCTGATTGGTGGAGATATATATAGCTGAAGTTGGGGTCAGTGCGTTGTATCTTTCGAATATTCGGTGGGGCGTGAAGGGGGTGGTGCGTGAAGGGGGGTGCCAACTTATTACTTAAGTAATTAAAGGTTTACTTAATTACGTTTTGTAATATTAAAGATATTTTAAGTAATAAAGTTATATTATAAGTTGTTATTATTTTTTTATAAAAATTAACGTGGATATATATAGTTTATATTCTCTATTATATTTAAAATTTCATAAATTTTATAATATTTTTAATAATTTAGGATTTCGTAGATTTCGTAATAATCTTGATAATATAGAATTTCGTAGATCTTAAAATAATCCTAATAATTCAGAATTTTATTACGTAATTATGTACTCCACTTATCTTAACTATTTCTGACTATGCTAAGCGTATTAGCTTATAACAAATTAACAACATATGAAATGTACTAAGATTGTTAATTTTATAATAATTTTCGTAACCGTTAAGAATAAAGAGATATTTCGAATCTTGAATATACGGTTTAATATATTTATCGAAATGTTTAATTTATTTTAAACTTAATTTATTTATTGTTAAACCGTTTTCGCTTATAAAAACTCTCTAGTCGAGTAAGAGTAGATTATAGGCGAATTAGAAAAAAAAATTAGGTTTTTCTAGTAAAAATAATAAATAAAGGCAGGGCTTAACCTTAAAAGTTAACAACTTATATTATTATAAACTATTTTAGATTTTCTTATTAAGATTATTTAAGTTTGTTACGCCTTTTAATATTAATAATATCTATACCGGTTATTATAAAAATCTTTATTAAAAAATTTATTTCGTCGAAATTATAATATCCTTCTTTATCATATTGTATTTTGCGATTATAACTCGAATAAATTTAAACGTATTTTAATTTTTTATTACAGTTTAATAAAGTTAAATAGTTAATTAATCCCGATACATATTATAACGCGTTAAGCAAGTAATAAATTCGCCATATCTTTAATATATTAAAGCTAGATAATAAACGCTTACATATTTAGGCTAAAAATTCGTTCGATAATCGATTTTCTTTCTTTGATCGGCGTTAATTTTCGTAAATTAGGGATGATATCGGCTTAGACGCGTTTACTGTAACGTCGAGCCTTTAAGGTAATTTCAGTAACATCGTATATAAAATTAAACGTTTTATAACTAAGTTCTTAGTTTTATTTCTTAACTTAAACGGCTAGGTTTAGTTTAAATTCTTTTATAAGACGTTTTATAATATTAGTGTTAGAAATGCATAAATTAAGTTAACTGCTTGGAAAGTTGAAAAATTTAATCCGTTTACTTATGTGGGCCGTTCGCTTGTATGGTACGTTACATTTAATTTATAAATTTTTAATATAAAAATTTAAAATTTAAAATCGATTTAAATCTAGTTTTAGAGTGTAATCTAAGTTTGGTCTAAGTCTGATTTCAGAACGGTTTTAAACTAGTTTGTTAAACCTTTAAACTATACGTATATATCACGTAATTTATAGCCATATCGGTGTTTCGAAGGTGGTCCGATAGGAACAAATTAGAGGTGGTGCAACTGATCCCTGCAGGTGTTTATCATGAGCCCCAGAGGAGCCCGTTGCCAGGCGGCGACCAGGGGATGGGGCTCGTGCCGTGTGCGGCCGGGCATAGTCTTGCACCGCGTAAGCCACGGACACGGCATACTCTGGCATCACCATCTCTGGGGAGGGCACTAGCGAGACCCACGGGCGGGAACGCGGACGTGGTGGGAAGCTCACGACGGTGGTGAAAGAATACCCCGGGTCTCAGGGGTTGAAGGTGCGTGGATAGTTCCCGGGGTGGGAGGAGGTGGCCGGTTCGTTTCAAAGCGTTGATTTGTTACGTGGTTGGTATCCGGCAGCGGGTTCGGAACCTATGACTTGAGTTCCCGGGGGCAGGTCCATTTCACAGCGTCGATTATTCCTCGATGGGTATTTAGCAGCGAGTTCGGAAACTAGGACCAAGCACATTTTTGGGATGAGAAAAGACTCCCCAGAGTAGCGCGGTAATACTTAACTAGCACTTGAATTCCCACGAAACACCCCCTCATAACTTCTACCCGTGCTGACCGCCCATGGCGGAGGACGTAGTCGATGTTCGCGCCGTTGTCGATGGCCACGTGGAAGCGTCCGTCGAACCATTACTCTCGGGGTACGGGGGGCTCCTCACACCATAGCCGGTTTCCCTGTCACTGGTACTCCCCCGGGGCGAAGCGTATGGTGAACGATCCGTCGTAGGCGCCGCGATGCGACCGTGCATGCGGAACGTCTTGGCATGGGCGTTGCTAAGGCCGAGCAAACCCGCGTTGACCAGTAGGAGGGCCATGAAAATGATATTGCCGACCTGCGTCATGTTGCCGCTGAACGAGGCGACCAGGTACACGGTCACTGCATCATCTGGAGTCAGTGATGGTTCTATCTAATTTACTAGCTAGACTGACAGCTGGGGGTACGGGTTGGGCTTCAAGGCAGTAGACTGATGAAAGACCCCATTCACGATTTGCGGTCTGTGAGCTAGAGAAAAAGGGAATGAGAAACGACTCCTGAAATGGCTTACGCTTAGCAGTGGCTTCGAGGTAACCCTGGACGTGCGTCTTGGCGCCGAGCCAGGTGCCCGTCGTGATGGCTTGCAGGTCCGTGGCGAGCCCGCGCAGCGACACGGAGCGCCCGTGCCCGAGGTCGACCACGTACTCGGTTAGGAGGTTGTCGATGTCCGGAGTCGACGACGGCGGGGTCGCGGCGGACACGGGCTGCTTAGCGCGCTGCTTGATTACCCAGATGTTCAGGACGCGGGAGGACATCAAGGCCACGAGGAGTGCGACGCCCCACCCTTGAATCAATCAATCAATCAATCCGTTAATAATCACCGGGAAGACCATTAATTAGGGAGGTGGTGATACGGGGGGAGGGGTATTGTCGGGCAGGCGGGCGGACGGACTCACATTCTTGTAGCAAGATCATGAACACGACCGCGACGACCGTGAACGCAGGAGCGGCGAGATACAGCACATGAGACAGCCATCCGAGATCCGCGCCCCGGTCGTCGGCCCAGATGGTCGCGCGCTGGCCGACGCCGCGCCGTCGCCCTCGACAAGAGGAGAGGAAGTGGCTCCGCTGCGGGATGACGCCGACGTCGACGATGACCCTCTGGCCGGAACTCGCGAGGTGCTGCAGGTAGCGGATGGTGGCCGGGTTCGTCACGCTGTACTTCAGCAGCGTCCTGCCCTCGTATATCTCGACAGCGTCGTACGACGCCCTCAATTTGTCCGCCAGCGCGTCCACCGCTTGTTGGTAGTGCAGGCCAGGCGCGAGGATCAGGCTGTCCAGCCATGACGAGCCGCCGACTATGGCGGTCCGCTGGGCGATGGTCCCCAGGTCTGCGAGCGCCAATAGGCCGCCCGCCGAGGGCTCGAAGTTGGGTATCGGTGTCTGTGACCATTTTGGAAACCCCCGTCTAAGTATCTGCGGTGTGATGCTTAGTAGCTATAAAGAGATGGCTAGACAGGGCGCTGTTTAGTCTTGTGCTAGGTCACTGTACCTCCATGGTAAACCCAGGACCTCAATATCTCCAGTTATACTTGTTATCACTGTAGGTCATACTCACACTGCAGTGACGGCACGATTCGAGTATCAGTTGAAGCTTTTTAAAGTAACACCTGTATCATAGCTAGAACCCATCTCGGAGAAGAGCGGCTATCCACTATAATAAGTCAGATTGCATTCTCATCCTCTGTTCATACGCCGATCATAAGCTTTTTTGCAGTTCTCCAAACCACCAGCCTCAGAGGGTTGTGACTGTGAGCGCGGATAGCCAATGAGACGCCAGATTGCGCATCACGAGGTCGAGGGTCCCGGTGAGTCTGCCTGACTTTCTGCCTAGGGCTGGGTGTACAAGCCCATCTTTCTCTCGGCAGGGTGGCAGGTTGTGTCTGTGGACATGGTGCCTTAGGAGGGTTCATACTCGTGACTGAGGCCGGTCGGTCCCCTGATAAGAACCGAAACCCCCACATTGGCTCTTGTCACTTGATGTCGAGTTTACACGGATCGGGCGCTAACTTCAATATGAGTAACACTAACTGGTACTTCGTACGTCAGTAGCTAATCCGGGGTGAGTCCTGCCTTAACTGTAAAGGCTCTAATATTGGAACAATGCGGGCATCCCGGCGGTCCCACCCCCGATAAGAGCTCTGAGGTGTGTGCCCAGCGCCTAGCTAGGAATCTTTATCATGCTTTATCTATCCTTGGGTACTTCGTAGATCTGCAAAAGCTATGAATTGCCCGATTCCCAAAGACAAGACGTCCCCCGGCTTCTCTGAGTTGGATTTATCTATCTATCTTGCATTGGACCTGCATCATCACATTGTCGTGTTCAACGCTGCAGCCGGTTTTTCGGAAAGAGACATATTGGCGACATTACAATGATATGAATACCAAGGTACCCCGTCCAGCGACTTGAGACAACACGACAAACAATATGGCGTCCTCGCACCCTCCTTCGGAGCCGACCTATACCGTCTACATTCGGCTTCCATTCCCAAGAGGTGACTTTGTCGATCCTCCTCCTGTATGTGCCGCTCTCTTTGTGTCACATTCATTCCCGTTTCCTGTTTCAAGTAGGGCTGATTGTTTGTTCCCGTATCTAGGTAAACTGGGATTCATCAAAGGACGAAGCATTGTGGAAGATCGTATCCAAAGTTTCCAAAACGGAGATAGACTGTAAGTGTCGTCCAAGCGGTAAGCCAGGCGATGATGATTGGTTAATGGTATTGGCTAACGGTATTCGTGTGTAGGGAATGAGGTGTAAGTCTGACCTGCCGTTCCATCCGAGCCTTCATCTAGCTGACCTGCAGTCTTAAGTGCATCACGATTTCAAGTGACCGTCGACTTTCTTCTCCAACAGGTTGCCTTCCTTACCGAACGCCATGCCGCGCAACTACGAGCCCAGATGCGCAAGGCTGCGGCCGCCGCAAGAGGCTCCGCAGCGCCATCACCCCAGCCGGGTTCAGAAAGCCCCTTCGTAGCAGAGGCCATGCTACGAACCGGATCCGGCGGCCCTCAACCGCGTGCACCTTCGTCGTTGTCCATCCGTAAGGACTCCCATCTGCCCCGAAACGATGTAAGTGTTCCCGGGACGCCCGTAAGGAACAGCTCTCGGCCGACTGTAACTCGCACTTCATCTTCGAACACTGCCATCGTCGGGACCCGAAACCTAGCCGGCAGCAGCAGGGCGGCGAACCGATCTAGTACAGAGACACAGCGAAAGAGATTATCGTCTCTTCCTGTCGCTACCTCGGTTGACGAGGTGGACCCTCCTGATCCGCCCTCTCCCGGTCCCGCTGACATAAGCCCCGTCGACTCGTCATCCTCGGCCTCCTCTAGCCCGGCACAATCCAGAATCATCCGCCGTCCCCCGCGATTCCAGAACAATGATATCTCGGCGTCCTTCGCGGAAGACGACGATGAAGATACGGAGCCTGCCTTCTTGCCATACAAAGCACAGGCGGACGGATCAACAAGCGGGCAACACGATCTAAGTGCCACACTGCGTGGCAATCCTCGAGACTTTGCTAGACGACCACCTAGAGAACACATCCATCATTCTGAAACTTCCGACTCTTCCGCGAGCTCAGCCGTACCAGTCGAGCATGTGGCTTCAGATAGGAGCCAGCCTAGGGGACCTGTGTCGCCCCGTCGGACCATGGAGCTGTCTGGCCGCAGTCCGAGCGCCAAGGGTAAAGGCTACTCCAGAGACAGCGATGGGACCCCAAGCATGGGAAGCAGCTTCAGTGATCTTGATGGTATTTAATACTCTTTTATTCCTCATTCAACTTGACCCAGATGCTAAGAAGAGCCTGTAGATGCATCGGTGACCCAGTCGGCATTAGAAGAGGCACTGGCCAGCAAGATGGGGGACGCTGGTACCATAGGAAGTCTTAAGGGGACTATCGGCAATGTTTTCAGGAGCCGCTATCTTCCAAAATCATATCAGCCCTAAGATGGACTGGGTCCGTCTTCTAGGTTTATGGCTTTCGGTACGGTATGGGTGGCGCGGTTTGGCAGCATTGCTTGGTGTTTGGTGCCTAACATTGGTCCTTCGACTTGTAAACAAAGTGAGTGACGGAACTTGGGGACCTATGATTCTCTTGTATAGGTATACGATTCATGATTGGGTCCATGGGTGCAACATCTGATATACTGGGGATAGCTGCCCCTTCTTAGCGCATATTTACGGTAACTACCTACTCTTCAACGATCTATAAGCTCCTTTCTGATGTGTCAGCAAAGGCGCTCCGGGTATGAGTGTTATCGTTATTAGCTATCTAATGAATGCCAACAGAGAATCATGCAATATGGGGTGATATCGTTCTAGGAATATGAACGGCCTCGATAACAGAATAGCATGCGCTAAGCCGGAGCTATCGCAAAGGGTTCTTTATCGCAATCAAAAGTTCAACTTTGCTTCGAGAATGAGGTCACTCAATTTCTGGCGCCAGCGTGATTGAAATATCCTCGAGTGAAAAGCAATTAACGATGAATGCAGTGTGATGGCTGCACCATGACTCGCCCAGATTGAACCTTGAGCTTCTTAAAGAAACTCCCCGACCACGCCCAAGATGCAACAGTTGCGCACCCTGGGCCGAAGACTCCTCGTCTGGCGACCCCTCAGATCTCCCGGTGCGAGCCGGTTATTCACCAGAAACACGAAGCTCGCATCACATACCCGACCACAGCTCCCGTTCCTCTCCTCCCCGCTCGCCAGAAACCAGCAGTTCCGGTATCTGACGACCGAGCGGAAGAGATGGCTCGCACATGAGATGCTAATGGCCGGCAAGTACACGGTGTACTTCTGGGCCATCTTAGGGCTCTCCGTCGGCGCGTACTGGAGTGTCCAGCAGGAATGGCTCGAGCGGAGATACCCGACGCCGCACGAGTGGGGCTTCCTCACGCGGATGCGCTTCAGGCTGGCCAAGTGGGCTCCGGAACGGACCGACGTGCCCTATACGGACTGGGTGCAGATCGGAAACTACGCGAAGAACGTCCTGGAGAGGCTAGAGGATCCCGACATCGAGGGCGCGGGCCTGCAGCAGTCAACGGAGGGCGCTGCCTGGATCGAGGGTATCGGCAAGTCGGGATACGACCTGTCGGCCAAGAGCGAGCCGTGGAGGAGGGGCTACTACGAGGCCCTGATGCTGTGCGCGAAGGCCGCCGAACACCTCGACGACCAGGTCGTCGACACGACGCGGCGCCTCGTGTTCCCGGCCGACCAGGTCCTGGGCCCGTCGAACCCGAGCCCGAAGCCCATCGCCCACGGGTCGCCGAGCGCCCCGCACGAGAGGGACTGCGAGCGCGCCTTCGAGCCGCCCGAGACCTTCTACCTGCGGATCCTGACCACGCGGGGCTTCACCCCGAAGCAGAAGATGGATGCCGCGCTCGAGTACGCGTCCTGGCTCGACTTCAAGGGCGCGCCCGACGCGTCCGCCAGGATGTACGAGTGGGCGCTGTCCCTGGCCAGCGAGAGCTCGCTGCCGAACCCCCCTATCTACGACGAGAAGACGTACGTTCTCAAGGACGACGGGGGCGCGCGCAAGCCGTCCGCCAACCTCCTCACGAGCCTCACGGCGCTGGCCGCCCACAAGGCCCGCAACGGAGACGTCTCGTCCGCCCTGCCCATCCTCCTATCGGTACTCAGGGCGCGCCGCTCCCTGCCGAGCCCGCAGCAGTCCGCGGACGACTCCCGCACAGGCACGGCACGGTCCTCCTCTTCCCCCTGGACTACGCAGAACCTGGTCGGCGTCGCGAAGCGCATCATCTTCGAGCCCGAGTACCCGCCGCCCCCGGACGACGGCGAGGCGCCGCCCGCGCGGGACCCCGGGGAGCTCTGCGAGGAGGCCGGGCTCGACCTGTACATCGGCGAGATCATCTACGCCAGCAGCAAGGGCAGCGGCAAGGGCCGCGAGGACGGCCTCGCGTGGACCCGCGAGGCCGTCGACCTCGCCGAGGAGCAACTGCGTAAGCTGGGCGGCGGCGGCGGCGGCAGCAGCGGGGACGCGGGGCGCGCCGTCGCGGCCAGGAAGACGTGCCGGGAGTGCCTCGACGCCGGGCTGCGGAACTGGGCCCAGATGGCGGGCCGGCTGGCACGGGAGGAGAGGGAGCGCGGCAGCGCGGCGAGGAACGGCAGGTCGTCGGGGTGGCTGGGCCTGTGGGGCGACGGCGGCGAGACCCGAGGAGGAGGAGGAGCAGGAGAGACGGGCAGGTGGGCCGCGGAGGAGCAGGTCGTGAAGGAGAGGACGCGCAGGGCCCAGGAGCTCCTCGACGAGCTGGAGGCCCCGAAGACGGGGCTCGGGGCTATCTTCTGGGCCTGAGTGAGGCGCCGCGCCGTGTTCGGTGGGATTATTTGGATCCTCGGCAGCCTGCCGGGCATGGCGTGACATGTCGCGGCAAATACCTCGTAGAAATTGCGCGTTCCCGCTCGCTACTGTGTCTTTTATGATGTTTAGTGTTCGGCTTGGATGGTGCTGCGGCGTTCAAGTTTACGTTAGGTGGCAACCCTCGTACGTAAGATGATATTTAATTGAATTGAGTAAAATTCGCGTGTGCCATTTCTGCTAACTATCTTAGGCCAACGGGCCAGATTGGGCTGTCTATGCATTGCTGTGGGAAATAACATGGGATTCGTATATGCTCTGAGAGTTGAAGCGCAGCACTCAGATCTCATCGATCACGAGCTTTTTCTCCATCGCAGCCCGCAGCTCCTCGTCCCCGCCTTCATCTCCCGTCAGCGGCTCTCCAGATGTAGTCTCGACCTCAGCTTTCTTCTGGGGGGGGGGGGGGGGGGGGGGGGGGGGGGGGGGGGGGGGGGGGGGGGGGGGGGGGGGGGGGGG
>QJNV01000058.1:200748-225850 GCA_004155935.1 Monosporascus sp. GIB2
TTTCCCCCCCCCCCCCCCAACGCTTCCAGAGCCGCTCGAGCGCCGCTTACCCGAATCGTCTCCTGTGCTCGCTCTCTCGAACTTGGCTTCATCCTTGGCCTCCTCCACTACGCGCTCGCTGCCGCTACCCTCACCCTCGTGCCCCTTAGCATCGGTAGGCTCTCCCACCGTGCGCTTCTCCTCCCCTTTCTTCTTCTCCGCAGCAGCAACAACATCAGCGTCCGGAACAAGAGTAGCAGCGGAGACCTCGATGGTGGGCATCATCATCTGGTCGGCGACTTCGGGGCTCCGCCAGTTGCTCCAGTCCTCGTCCTCCTGGTCTTCGGCGCGGAGGTCGCGGTACGTGACGTGGAACTCCGGGTTGCGGTAGTCGGCAGAGGAGTGGGAGAGGGCGACCTCCTGCAAGAAGTCGAGAACCGCGGACCCGCCCTCCACGAGCAGCAACTCTGTGAAGTGCGGCGTGCCGCCGCTGAAGACCGGGCTGCCGAGCGCCGTGAACGTCGCCGTGTGGGGATTGCCGTCGGGCCCCGAGAGGGCCGTGTTGAGTGGCTCTAGGGAGGGGACGTAGGAGCGTGCTTTCTGTGGATGGGGGAGGTAGGTTAGTGTGGGAAGTTGGATTTGTGTGGATGGTTACGACGGTGGTGGAAAGAGGGAGGATACGGGGTTTAGTGGATGGAACGAAGGGAGAGATGATAAATGGGTAGGGAACGCCAGAAAAAGGGGATATGATAGGGGGAGACAGGGCGGATAACTCACGTCTCTTAAGAACTGCTTGAACCCCTCGCACTTTAGCTCCCACGTGGGGTAGTAACCGCCCACGTTCGCAAAGCAGCTGACGCGATTGCGCCAGCGCGCCCACACCGCCTCCCCATCGAGGTACCTCTCGACGGCCTCGGCGGCGTCGCCGACGGCCACGACATCGATCTGGGCCTCTTTTCTGGCATCCACGAACGCGGGCACTACGCTCTCGAACACGTACCGCACGTGCTCGGCGACGCCGCGGTTGCCGGGGACGCGGTTGCGGTGCTCGTCGACGAGTCGGCCCTCGTGCACGGCGCTCTTCATGGGCGCGGCGTCGAAGGCGTGCCGCGTGAGAACGCGCCCGGCCGAGGGGCACCACAGCAGCTGGCCCGTATTCGCGAGGATTACGCCCGGTGCCGCGGCGTCGGCGGGAGACGAGCGCTGTTGCTGTAGGGAGTAGACGATCGATACCATGGACCCCTTGTTCACGCCGCCGGGACCGCCGACCACGCGGTGCGCGAGCACCCCGAGGTCCTGGAAAGACTCCCCGAAGATCAGGACTACGCGCGACTTCTGCGCGATGTCGGCGCTTACGAAGATCGGCACGTGCGGAGCGGTAGTGGTTGTGGTGGTGCCGTCGTCGGCCGTTGTTGGCGTGCCGAGGGGCAGGGGGATCTTCTCCAGTCCGAGGTTCGTGAGGCGCTTGTGGATTTCCTCCTCGAGGGCCTCTGTTTGCGAGGTCAGAATGGCATAGAACGCATGTCACTCTGTCTATAAAGCGACTCGGCTCATTCATAGACGACAAAGTGGTCAGCGGAAGTGAGAGGTGGGCTTACGGTTCATGGCGAAGCGCTGGCGCTCGTTGTAGCGCTCGTTGCGGCTCAAGAAGTACTTGAAGTAGTAATCGGGGTTCTCGATGGACCGGACCTCGTCATCCTCGTTGATGAAGTAGCTGCGAGGAATTAGCGAGCTGATATATGAGTGCACAAGAGCGCTTAGTTACGTACCCGAGCTTCTTTAGGTCGGAAGGGAAGGCTGGGTCTGCTGGGAGACCGGACCACTTTCGCCTAAACATCTTTGTGGATGCTCATAAGGAGTTGAGATATTAATATGCTGGTTGTTTGGTGGTGAGTTGAGCCCCGAGTGGAAATGAAGTGAGTGTTGGAGGTTGGAAAGGACTACGAAGGTGACGATGAGGTGAAAGCAACGCTCAACTACGCGACCCTGTGATGAATAAACTCGCGCTTAAAGTCGAAAACCGGCCGTAATAGGTATTATGTGTTCAAGTGGAAAATGGGCAGTGAATAGGCCTTCTTAAGCGCGAGATCGTGAAGGACTCGTGGTGCGTGTCTTGGAATAGCTTCTGGTGCGCCCTCCTTGGCGGACTGGGTGTAGATATCGCCCAAAAGAATCAGCCTGGATAAGCGGGTCTCTGATTTTCTAGATAATCAGAAGAGTTTAAGAGAAGGAAGATGCAGGATTGCGGACAGACAAAGAGGCAGCAGCGTTTGCAAGCTGAGCATGTGAGGAAAGCTGCAGGGGATGATTAAAACATAAAACATGCCATCACACGTACTTACTTATCCACCTGGTTTATACAACTTGCGCCAGCAATCAGGATGTTAATTGCAATCGAACCCAGATATCGTGTTGGTAGTTTCAGGTAAATCGTTCTCATGAAGAATGCATAACCTGGTCCGCATCGAAATCGACTGGCATTCATCCTCATGCACATCTATTCATATAGTACAGCCGTCCCAAGCTATTGAATGCCTCACCATCGCGCAGACCGTGACGCCGGTAGACCAATATCCTCGAGACATAACCGTAATGGCTTTTCTCTCCCGGTCTCTATCCCTCTACCAACTGGCCTTCTTCACACCAGGAATATTGCCCGCAAGAGCCTCCATTCTGAAGTTGTACTACGCAACGAGTTAATAGAGAGTTACTTGGATATAACAGCAGCCATAAGCTTGGTATGTTCTTACCCTTGAAAGCTTAAAATCGCGGAGGATACCTCTCCCCTTGCCTCCGAGCAGACACCGCCCCCGGATCTGCGTCGGCCGTGTGTAGCAGTGCATCTGCGTCAATTGGAGCTGGGCCTCGGCCCGCGTCCTTTGGGGGAGGGTTGTGTTTCTGATGATATATCGGAGGGCTTGTCTATTGCACGGAAAAGCTTGTTAGGTTTTATCTCGGCAGAGGCTATTCATCTCACGGGCTTGTTGGAGATATCGTGGGAGATTTGAATGGCTGGCTGACCTTTCGGGTTCGAATTGTGCGAATGCCTTCCGCTTGGAGTGGTCCCGGATCGTCTTGATATTGAGAAAGCAGCCAATATCAAGCCTCTTGGCTCGGAACTGCGACATGGTGGCGGTGGTTGGGACTGCGTTGTGTCGCGTCGGTCGTCGCTGTCCAAAAGAATGCCACTTGAAGCTCTCACGTAATTTTTCGGGACTGTTGTTGCCCCCCGGCGGTCACCTTGTCAGATGCTGCCAGTTTTGCGAGCCGGTGACAGCTGCATGTGCTTCTCTGATCGGCCCAGGACGTCCTGTGTTTCAGTGCCAAGCACATACCCACTATTTCCAGGAACCCCAGCTGCAGCCGTTAGCACCTTGCAGATCCACCATGCGGTCTATGACGTACTTAACATACGTACGCCTTCACTGTAGACATTGCAAGTCTCGGGAGGCCAGGAGGCTTGATGCCATCAGGCGTAGGATTAGCGGTACTGCGGTGATCAACTCAGGAACCGATGTGTGCGGGCCGATATCGATAAAGGATTTAAGGGCAATTGGCCTGTTAAAGGGGCATTCTTGTCACTTATGACGTAGTCTAGGCAGTCCAGCTACATGCTATAAAAGCAATAGGTACAACACCTTGTTGTTTTCCTTCCACATAACATATCTAGGTACTCACAAGTCTTCTCATTGGGTGTTTGCAACTTCCATAACAAGCAACAATTCACTGAGTCAGAACTGAAATAACCCAATACCACAAACAAAATGTCTTCCCAATCCAACGTCGGCAACAGAAAGGCCTACGAGGCTGGTGACCAGCGCAACTACAAGGACTCCGAGGTACCGACTCGTCCGGACTACGAGCAGGGCCAGGAGAACTCCCACCAACCCAACGACTCCAGTACGCCTCCCTAGCCGATGGGGACCTGTATAAGACTATCGGACTGACTGATTCTTGCAGAGGATGAGCGGACAATCGCGAACCGTCTAGCCAACGAGGAGGTACGCAGTTCGCAGTCGTCTTTCCCGGGCCTCGGAATCACGGACTAATATAATCCCAGCGTAAGTCGGACCGGGACGAGCCGCGGAGCGAGGAGGCCAAGGCTGCTCAGAGGGATCCCACGCTGCCTGTAAGCGTCCGAGTTAACGGCTATGTCAACTTGGCAGATCCGCTAACCTTCGATGCAGGCTAAGCTACACGGCAATGAGCCGTCGAGGGGCGCGAAGATGGATGCAGAGATCCAAGCGGATGAGGAGGCGACCCTCAAGAAGAAGGGCAAGGCTTAAATGTGTGGAACATGGAATCATAATGATACCAGGCTCTCGCGGATGGCGCTGGAGGCTTCTTTCGGTAGCATGAACGAATGCATGAATAGTTTTTGCACAACGCTTGCCGTACCTTTCGCAGGAACGTGACTATCGTGGCTGGTGGGGACTGAAGTGTTCAAAATTTAATTGCATGTTATGGCCGTACAAGGCTCTCATCCAACCTCCTAAAGTGAGCCCATATCTACAGAAAATGCGCTCGAGCTGGTGGTACAGCTGCAAAGATATTATAGCTTCGGCCCTTTAGCCTTTCTCGCCTCTCTCTCCCTATCTTTCAACACCCTCCTGAGGATCTTCCCGCTCGGGCTCTTGGGTACCACGTCGATGAACTCGACGCCCCCTTTCAACCACTTGTAGTGCGCCTTGTGTTC
Source organism: Monosporascus sp. GIB2 (assembly GCA_004155935.1). Classification (NCBI taxonomy): domain Eukaryota; kingdom Fungi; phylum Ascomycota; class Sordariomycetes; order Xylariales; genus Monosporascus; species Monosporascus sp. GIB2. Next base: position 205,424 of record QJNV01000058.1, read on the forward strand.
TTCGACGTGCTTGCAAATATCCCTGGCGACCTCCTCGTCGGGCTTCGACGCTACCGAGGCGGACTTCACGACGAACGCCTTGGGCACTTCGCCCGCGCTCTGGTCCGGGACGGGAATCACGGCGCAGTCGGCGACGGCGGGATGCGAGAGCAGATGGGCCTCGAGTTCGGCGGGCGCGACTTGGTGGCCCTTCAGAAGTCGATCAGTAAAAAGAAAGCCTCGGAGACGAAATTGAGGGAGCGGAAAGGCGTTGCTTGTTTAGTTGCTTACCTTGACCTTGATGAGCTCCTTGATCCTGTCGACTATCGAGAAGTGCTCGTGCCCCGCGGGCGACAGCGAGACGACGGCGACGTCGCCCGTGCGGATCCAGCGGCCGCCGTCGTTGTCGAACACGAAGGTCTCGGCGGTCGCCCTCTCGTTGTTGTAGTACCCGAGGGTGACCGAGGGCGACTGGACGAGGAGCTCGCCGGGCTTCCCGTGCTCCGTGACCTCCCGCCCCTCCGCGTCGATGATTCGGGCCCGCGTGCGCGGCACCAGGGACCCGGACGTGCCGACCACGATGTCGTCCTCGCTCGTGGTGCACACCACCGTCGCCGTCTCCGTCATGCCATAGCCCTGCCCCACCTCCCACCCGGGGAAGGCCCGCCGCACCTCACCGTGCGTCTCCGCCCCCAGGGGGGCCGCGCCCGTGTAGACTGCGACATCTGAAGTTAGTAATCGACGGTTCTGTTTAATTACGCGAGTAGTCAGGAGGTATAACGTGATTCGGGGGTCAGAAACTCCTAACAGTCTCTAATTGGAAAATTTGTGCTCCTGGATCAGGAAATAAGGGGCGATGGAATAAAGGAATTGCTTACTCAGACGTATGCTGCTCAGGTCGTACTTGGCGCACAGCTCCGCGTTGCGTAGCAGCGTGATGATTATGGGCGGCACCTAGCCATGGGCGGAAAAGAATTCGTCAGCTGAAGGGTTTGGGTCGAAACATCGTACGCTGCAGAAGGCGAGGAGAAACTCACGACGTGCATCATGTTGACTTTGTACTTCTGTATGGACTCGAGCAGCATCTTGAGGTCGAACCGCGGGAGCACGATGGCGCCGTCCCCGCGGTAGATGCCGGTGTTGGCCACGACTATCAGCCCGTAGATGTGGCTAAGCGGGAGTAGCGCCATGTGCACCTGCGTCTCGATTCCGCGCATCGTCCTCGCCGGCTGGTCGTGCCACCGGAGTTGCATGATGTTCGCGATGACGTTCAGGTGCGAGACCATGACCGCTTTCTGCTCCCGAAGTCGTCAGCCGCGATCCTCCAGCCGAAGGTTTCTGTTCTTTTCGCGCCCGCGAATTTACCCACCGGAAGTCCCGACGTCCCGCTCGAGTAGCACAGATAGGCGACCTGCCGACCCCCCTGCCCCTTCGTCCACGCGAGCGGCTCAAGCTCCGGGAGGGCGCGGCCCTCGGCGATTAGGTCGTCGAGCGTCTTGAACGGGCCCCTCTTCGCCGTTTCCCCCGCCACGTCCATGATGTAGACGTTGTCGTCCGGGATCCCGGCCGCCCGCGTTGCTTTCAGCGCCGTCTCCAGCAACGGCACGCAGGTGATGAGCGCCTTGGCGCCTGACGACCGCAGCTGGTGCTCCAGCTCCGACGGCGAGTACATGGCGTTGGCCGGCGTCGCGATGCCCGACAGCCGGTGCACCGCGTATGTCGACATTATGTAGTCGATCTTTTAGTTTGCCGGTTAGCCTCTTCCCTGGAATTAAAGAAACGTTCAGCTAGGTAGCTAGCTAGAAATTGCGACCGCTGCTTCTGCCGCTGCCCCTGAACCACATAACTTACAGAGTTGAACGAGAAGACCGCCACGACCTTGTCCCAGGGCGTCTCCTGGTTCGGATGCCACCCAAGCCGCGCGGCCAGCGCCCGCGCCAGCAGCTCATAGCGCAGCGCCATCTCGGCGTTCGTGTAGGTCTTCCCTGTGAGCCCGCACGTGAAAGGGTTCCGTGACTTCTCGAACGGCATCCTGCCGTACCTATCGTTGCCCCAGAACTCGTGGATCGGGATCGCGTCCGGCGGATCTGTAGGTGAAACAGGTGGTCAGCATAGACCGTCGCCGTTTCTTCGACAGCTCACCGAGAGGTCGATCGGAGGCAGGCCCGTCGTCTCGCTTGGGCCTGAGCAGGCGAGTAGGGTACTTTACCGAAAGGGAGGGTCGGAACCCATGATGGGGGCGTGAACACCATCTTCGTGACTCGCTGTTAGCTGCTATTGCGAGGAGAAGCTTCTACTACGTCTGAAAGCAAGCACTCCAAAGGATGGACTCAAGGACGAGCGACGCCTAGATGTGTGTGAAGCTTAGGCTCACAGCAGGATTGAAATAAGAGAGGAATTTCAATGGCCATCACCGAGCCCGCACCACGACGCAGCTACTGTAAGCTGGTCCCTGCTTGGTATTCCTGGTCTAATCCAGCGGTTGCAGGGTGCCCAATTACTAGGTACAGCTACAGTAGATAGGGCTTCCTACGCAGTGCGACTTGGCGTCATTCCCCATCGCTGAGGGCAGTGAAGTCGCAAATCCCGCGGCTTCTCTGTGGTCGGTTCTCCACTTCCCCGGTCCACCCCCTGCCCCTAGCCTGCCACTGTCACCCCCCGTAGTTATCCGCTTTGGTATAGCATGCGCAGTTTGAGCGAATGGCAGCCCGCGCGACATCCTACTAAGCTTACTAAACAAGGGCCGGGGTGCCATCCCCTGTTACGACAGTAGACCCTAAGCCCAGTTTCTGTATATTAAGAATAACCCTTCGCGCAACGTCGCCGTTAACTAAAGCCGCTGAATGCTTTAAACAAGTGCGATGAGGTGAAGCGGCGCTTTGGCAGCAGTGAGAGAGAGCAAAGGAATTGATGGAGGCGTTTTTGCATTCAGAGTGTATGGGAGTATACATAACTAGCTGTTTGGCAGGCTTGTGGGGCGGTGGAGGCAACTAACAGTACCCCTGAGAGTTGTATCCGTGTGGCCTAGCAGGACCTGCTCCTCTTTCGATGGGGTTGCCGCGGGAATTTCGATGGTTCTCGGGATATTAACCTGCCGGTTGCGAACGGCTCTTACGTTCGGTATATTTCGGGATCTCCACCATGAGGGAGGCAGAGGTAGGCCTCGGAGGTTGCAATGATACGCTGCTATACATTGCACCCTTGGATGGGCAAACCCAGGCGGATGCATGGTACCTAATGAAGGGAGGTGTCACAATTATGCGAGATGCAATGATAGCACAATAAAACGTGGCAGATTGGACCTCTGTAGTCGTCCGGTGGAGCCCCGTCATCTCTTGTGCATATGCTGGAACGAGTACCCGGGCATTCAGCTCCAAGCCACAGACCAAGAGGAAGCGCTACTTGTGTCCTGCCGAGAACATTCCAGCGCATGCTTCTTCCCTACCTTGTTCCGGGGGCGGCGCCGACAAAGCGAAACCAATGTACTCAACAGACGGTTTCCCTCACTACCACTGTTCGGAAAGTCGGTCAAAGGGCCTAATGCCATACCGTTTCTTCGTTCCCGCCTCCCTCGTGGGTGTGATCATGCTACCTGTGTGGTCGATACGGAAGGTGTGATGCTATATTGAATGCCTCAAGTCTAGGTCTTCCTCTTTGGCGTTGTGGCTTTGCTTTTCGCACGCTACGAGGTCTGGATAGGGTATATATATGTATTATTGAGTACGGTGGAGATCTAAAATCCGTCTCCCTTCGAAGTTAAAAGCCAATACCTAGATAGTCTAAGTAACCACGAGAATCTGGCCCGATTCATACCGTCAACTCTTCACTGTTACGTCGTACCTGCTTCGTGCCTGCGTACCATAGCAGTCGTATGTATGTTCGTGTTGTCTTATGTGGATGAATCGGGCAGCTGGATGCAACATGTCGGGCTCCGACTCCCTTTAACCCCGTGAATTGCTGCAGCATTTCGCCGACTCATCCTGTCGATGTTACCCATTTCCGCACGTCCAAAATGCTCGGCCTTTCATGTTGGCCGTATTCAATAGGCTGATCTGCTTGAATTGTTACGGTGCTCCATGGTAAGGATAAATAAACGATGGAGTAATTTGCGATTGTCTCGACGTCCTATATTTCCCAAAACGCCGGCTTTGAACTCAGGCGTTCGGTCCCGGTGCTATAGACTACGGGTGTTTTTTCTAAGCCAGGGATATAGGGAGAGACTCAGAACATAATTCCTCCTGCCATTCTCCCATCAGTATGTTAGCCATATCTACTTGGGCCTGCGGCCGCATCCTCCGGGGCAAAGCCGCAACTTTACGCGATCCGGCGGCGCCTAAATATACTCTCAGCCCCCGTAAGTGTTATCCGGCTCTGCCGCTTATCCTTCTTCCTCCCACCCATTCATACTCCCAATCCAAAGCTTCCATTCAGCTGACCGGATATGCTCGGTGGCTTATGCCATGTTGTGACCGCTCCTGCACTACCGTTTCGAGTATATGATTCTATGGCCAGTTGCCAACTACTCGCTCTGCAGGAGCAAGTGACTTCGCCTCAGTACGACAGTACGGATTCCAACAATGCTATCACGGTAACCACCACGAACCTAAACGTATATCCAGCAGGACCCAGGTCCCCCGCCCCGCAGTGGACACGTCGTCTTCCCCGCCAGCGCGGCGAACTGCACAACGTAGTGGCGAGTGTCCGCGGGCGTTCGCGGGCGTTCCCGCCCGACCAGGTCCACGCCTGCACTACGGCGGCGGCGGTTCTAACGACGATGGCGACGGCGATAATGACCGGGTAAACTGGAGAGCCTCGAGGTGTTCAGGGGGTCCTCGCCGGATGGGACCGTGGACCCTGTATTCGCGCTTACCCGGCACACGAACGTGCTCCGTGAGGACTGGGGGTTTCTCGTCGGCGGCACGCACTTCGAGGAGGGCTTCAACCAGGACTGTGCCTGGCGTAAGGAAGGAGCTTGCTCTTGGCGCTTGAGGGATGGGAGGACCCCGATTCTCTCAGTACTACAACGACGGTTTGTCAGTGTCTTCGCTGACTCTCACGAGGGAACGGGCCGTGTAACCGAGGATTCGAGTGAATATGATTCGTATATGCCTCATGTCTTTGGATGGAATCTGCCGAAGAATTAGTCAAGGGTAAAGAGTAGCGATGATATTGTTCACTCTTTATTCTAGAAGAGTGCGAACAACCCGTGTCTACACTAGCACAGGGACGGGCTCTGAGTTATGTTATTCCCATTCCCCCGCCTCTCGTTAATTTTGTAGGGAAACGACAAGAGTGGCAGTGATTCCATTTTCCTTCACAGCGGCGGGCATCTGAGGCAGCGGTCATACCGCCAGTCTTCAAGCCATACCTTCAGTGCAGTAAGCCATAATCAATTCTAAGTTATTTATGAATCTAATTCGTCGGCGTATATTACATAACCATAGAAGGTTTCGAAATAGAAAGCGACCTGCTACAATAATCTAAGATAGGTCCCATTCTAGGTCAACATCGAGCTTAAAGAAATTCGTGTCACCGTTTATTAGAGAAGTATACGTGCTAACACCGCTTAGCACATTAATTGTAATAGTTATTAAGGTTGACGTAGGTAGCGGTAATGGTCCAGGGGGCAAAAGTAATTCGAATATAAGGTCGTATAAACGTAATTAATTTTTGAGAATAGTTTTGTTTTCCCTATTCCGTACGTTTTTTACGTTGGTACTATTTTGAAGCTATTCTTTCGATTTAGCCGGTATTTAAATCCCGTTTAAATTTTCGTTTTTTTAGATATGTACTAGGTAGCTATTAATTTAATTAAGTATTTCTACTTATTAGAATAACTTTTATAACTTTTTTTATAATGTATAAAAAGTTATTTTTTTAAATTTTTAATATTATTTACAAAGGTGGCCTTTTCGTTAAACCAAATGTTTCGAAAAACGATAACCTTTTTAATTAATAGATTTTAAGTTTCGTAAATATTCGTAAATTAATAATTAATAAAGTATTTAATTTACGTTTTAAGATTTAACTTTTAAAATCTTTATTCTTTCTTTATAGTAGTAATTATTATAACGTAGGCTATGTAGCTATAAATTCGTAATTAAGTTTTTTTAAAGCTTTCGATTAAGTATTATAACACCGTTTTTATACGTTAGATAAACGTAATAAATTTCGTATAGGTTTTGCTAAAAAAAAATACGTATTTAAGAGTACTGTTATATAAATATACTGTCGCTTTAAAGATATATATAATTAAAAACGAAAATAATTTAGTGTTATTTCGTATCGTAATTACGTTTTGTCTTAATTATACCCTTTAAGCGTTTTGCACTCCCATTATACACTTAGGTCTGGAGACTTAAGAGTTTAAAAATAATATTTAAAATAATTAAAATATATTTCGAAATTAGGAACTTTAAAATTTTAGTTTCGCATTCGATTACTTATAGAAAAATTTATCTTACTTTTTTTAAAAACTTTTAAAAAGTATTAAAACATTGTAATGAATATAGTTTGCTTTCGCTTTTTAAAACAAATATATTAAATAAAACCTCAGTATTTATTAGTGGTAAATATAGCGTATTTACCTTTCAATTTTCGCTTTATTATATATTTAGTATTCGACCATTATAAAATATTTTAAGCGGATACCTTTGATATAAAATTATAATTAAACGATTATTTCGAGACCTTTATGGTCTAATCGAAAGTGTTATATAATACCGTTACCGGTTCGTAATAATTTCGTTATTTATAAGGTAAAATTTCGTTTATAAATAATTAAGATTGTATAAAACATTGTCACTTTAATATTTTCGATAACGAATTAATTAAACTTATTTATTAACGTAGTAAACTTTTAATTATGTTTATTTTAACTACAATTATTAGTTTCTTTATTATTTTATTAATATCTTTTTTTCGAAGCTGCCGAATTGATATTAATTATATACGAAATCGTCGTAGTAAGCCTCGTCGTACAGACGTAATATTTTTATATTATTAAAGCTTTGAAATATTAAATGAACCTTTGTGTACTTTTGAATTAGAACGAAATTATTACTTATGTATACCCCGTCGCTATATACTGTTAATTTACAACTCTATAATATACACCTTAATTTTAAAAGGAATAAATTTCTTAAATGGTAAAACGAGATGCTTATAGCGTTACGGTAATTAATAACTAAAAATTACGTTATTATTCGTCTTGCTTTTTTTTAAAAAAAATCGCTTTATTATGTAATAAAAATTTTTATAAACTTTAATAAACGGTTAATTATTTTCTAATAAAACTAACTCATAGCAGTACGGTTTCGTATAAAATATTTTCAACTTTCTTTACCTCGGAAATCTTTTAAGGCCTTATTAGGGAACGTATAAAAGTACTGGAATAATTTATGAAAAGGATTTAAATATATCATATACCGTATACCCTTTATATTTAATTTATTACGTTTTTACTTATTAATATTTCGATTTATTTTAAAACTTTTACGATTACCCCCTTTCGGCTTACGGCTTCAAGTTTTTTATTGTAGTTGAAAATAAATAAATTTAAAATTATTTTAATTAAGATTATCTTAATTAAGAAAATCTATAAGTATTTCAAAAAAAGTTAAAAAAGTTATCTTAACTTTATTAATTTAAAATGTAAATAAGTTATACTTTAATAATTTAAAAAGTTAGCCGTTATGTTTTAATAATTAATTATAACGTCGTCGATTTTTTATTTTTTTAATATTTATTGCCTCATTAAAATCAGGCCCTATTTTGAAGGTTGTAGCTGCGCCTGCGGCGCGGCTGTAGCTAGGGTTTCCAAAAAATCTATAGCTTTAAGTACCGACTTACAAAAGATCTATAAAAGGGACCTACAAAAATATAAACCTTCAAAATAAGGCCTAATATAAAGTTGTAATTTTTAAACTTAATTTCGGTAATCTTATATAAATTTTCAAAAATCTATTATAGAAACTTGTTAATATAACAGTAACAAAAATTATTATATAAAGTTTTAAAAAAACTATTTAACCGTATATTAAACTTTCTAATTAAAGCTAATTTGGCGGAAATCCTAAGAAAATAAATTAAAATTCTCGATTTTAGCAAACCTTTTATCCGGAACGCCCTTATAGCTGCGATAGTATAACTACTGTATATAACATTATACCATAGGTTTTCCAAGGGTAAATCAATATAGGAGAAGCCCGTCTAGCTATGTTTTTGCTCGTACGGGTTATAGTTGTTACGTCGTAACTATAAGGGCATTCCAGTTAATCAAGTCCGGGGCCTTTTTATGGCTGCGACTAATAACTATAGCCCGTACGGCCGAAAAAATTACTGGACGGGTTTCTCCTATATTAAATATATTAAAAAAAACCCGATACACGATGATGCGACCGGTAGTTATGCTGTCGCAGCTATAAGGCCGTTGCGGTCGCTCATTTTGTCGGCAGTTAGTGCTTTGAAATGCTTACGGCTGGTGGGTCAGGCTGCAGGATGCAGCTTAGGACATTTTTTGTCTGGAAAAAGTTTTTTAAGCATGGATTTAAGTATGTAATAGGAGCTTGGCTTAGACGTTTATAATTTAGAGTAATATTAACATATAATTTGTGCTAAATTACTGTATTTAATTATTATAAATATTATTATGGTAATATTTTTTAATTATTAATTAATATTTAGTACTTTATATTAATGTGGTTATTTATAAAGTTAAATTAATAAAAAAAAACGCGAGATTTTGAAGTAAGTTATTTAATGAATAAAAGATTTAGTAATTAACAATAGCGAACGAGTAATTAATTTCCAGGCAGGTTTTTATTAAGTAAAGCGGCTTATTAAAACTTTTATTTCTTTTTTCCCAGTAGGGATATTCCCACGATGGGAGCGTTTTATAAGACGAAGAATATTATAATGAGGAAAAGGTGGAATAAAAGCTTATATCGAATGTGGCGGTAGGGAAAAAACCTGCCTTCGGGGCGTTTTTAGAAGGCACCTTATTGCTTTAGCCATAGCTGAGAAACGAGCGATATAGAACCCCTATTTAGAGATAGCAGATTACTGATAACCTGAATAAGGTTTCCATCTTTTTGGGTACCAACATGAGCGGTATTAGACGCGACGTTAGGGTACGAAAGGATAGGTATTAGTAGGTTAAGAAGGAGGTTGGGGAGTTGAAGTTTTAAAACGAAAAAAATAACGATTTAATAAAGCGTATGAATAATATGATAATACGGCTAATAGGTACGCTCTAACCCAAAACGCGGAGCTTTAAAAGCTTGCGCAGCATTAGTATGTAACCGAAGGCGTTAGAAAGCACGTTACTTAAGGTTAAGGCAGGTGGCTTTAAGGAAGTACTTATCGCCCTGGAAAGCGATATAGAGGAGATTAACCCATTAAGAAAAGGCGAAACGAAGCTTAAAAAATAGTCCACCGAAAAACTTAACCCCCCGAAATATAACCCCTGGAAAAGAAAGAAAAGCAAACCACTTAAGGGGAAAAAATGATACGTAATAACTTTAATAATTTAAATAATTTTTTAGGCATTTATTTAAAAATCTTTAAAAAAAACCGTTATAACTTACTTAATAATAATAATTTTAGCAATTTATATAATTTTAACGAATTAAGTTTCAACTTAAAAAATTCTAGAAAATCTAGTAATAAAAATAAAAAATTATATTAAAAACGCTTTAATTTTTTTTAAATAAGGAAAAGTATTTAAGAAGTTAAATTAATTAAATTAATTACGTGTAACGAAAATTATATAAAATTTATAAAAAAAAGTTTTTAAAGTTAATTACAAATATTAAAAAACATACGAAAATATTAAATACGTTCTAGAAAGGTTACGTAATAATAAGAAAATCCCCAAAAAATTTCTTTAAGAAATTGTATTAAAATTGTTTATAACGAAAAAAACCTAATATAATTTATTATTAAATTTTAAAAATTTCTCCGAAAAGTAAACGGTTATAATATACGATTTAAAATGGAAAAATAAATTACTCTATTTTTTATTATTATAAAAATCGCGTTAATAATTAATATAAAATTATTTAATTAATGCTACGGTAAACGGATTGTTTTTTTAATAACCAATCGACGATTTTAATAACGAATTTCATAACTGATTTAACAAAGAAAAAAAGGTAACGGACGGTCCGTTAACGTCTAAAAAGGTAAAAAAATACCCGAAATAATAAGCCTGCATATAGTAAAAAACTGCGCTAAGCTATAAAAAGATAAGAACGGTAAGGGAAAGAAAGGAAAGCGTGGCCAGAATAGTGGCTAACGTTAAGGCAATAATAGTAATAACAGCCAGAACAACCGAAGTAACAACTTTCGCAACACCCGTAACGGTGGTTAAAACGAGAAATAGTTTATTCTTAAAGGTTTAAAAAACCTGTACCGTTTAGACGGAAAAACTTTTAGCGTATACATTAAGAATTAATAACTTTAGGACTTTATGCGGTAATATGATAAGATGATTCAAAAGGCTGACTCTACTGTAGCTTTAGTAATCGGGAGCGTTAAAACAGTTGAAGCAATTGAAGCTGCAGTAATTAACTGCACCGATTGCACAGAGATTAAGAGCTCTGGACGCCCTGAGCTATAGGCGACTTAGAGCCCTAAGCTGTAGGGAATCGACTGCTCTGAGCTACGGCTGCAGGCGACCGAGAGCCCTGGGCTTCAGGCGATTAAGCGCACTAAAGTTACAAAGACCGATTGCACTAAGCCACAGGTAGCTGACTGCCCTGAAGCAACTAAGGCGATAGTTATAGGCAGCGCTATGCTTTTACATATGCACTCCTTTATAAAAAACGATAAAAACAAGTTACTTTAATATTTAAGGGCGAACGTTAATATTATTAATAATATCGGCGACTTCGAAAAAAATTCGATATTAAATATTAAATTTAAAAAAATCTATATCATAATAGGCGAAGGATTTACAATTGCCATTTTTATCGGTATTATAAAATAACCCTTAAAAGGCCCCCATAAAGAAAATAACGAAGTTACAGTAAAATATACGCTACATATTAGCGATCTCCCGTTAAAGGTATTTTCTGAAAAAAAATTTTATAAAAAAGAGGTTATCTAAATAGAAATACCTTAGTTAGCCTTAATGGGACTAAATTAACAACTATTAACGTTTCTCGTAAAAAATTCTTCTTATAGCTTTATAAAAAATTAAAACTTACTATTAGGAGCCCGGAGTCCCTGAATGATAGGAACCAGTAATAGGGATACGGGCTAGGGAGGCCATTCGGTAAAAAGAACGGCGGTAACCTGGCTAACGACTTAAGGAATGCCCTTATAAGGGCATCTAAAAACTGCAGGGTTTTTATAATAAAGAAAATTATAAAGAAAATTATTTTTTAGCACCGCCGCCTTTGCTACCTTAATATTAAACGACTAATTTGAACTATTAAAATGTTTATAGGGATAAACTTAAACCTTAACGACGTAAAATCGTTCCCTTATATAACTTATAACGAAGGAAATATACGGAAAATACCGTTTATTAACTTATAAAGGAAAACAACATATATAAGAAAAATTATTTAATGTAACGTAAGCTTAATTAAGCTTGTTAACATCGAAAATAACGGCTATTTCGAGTTTATCATAAACGCCTTATCACGTTATAAAAATATTATTTATTTAGGATTAAAAACGAAATTTAAGAAAATTTATATACGTATATTATACGAATAATTAAGCGTTTAGAAACGTTATCCCCGGATACGGGGAGTAAAAAACGAATAGTACAAATTTTACGCGGTAAAAAATATTAAATTTGTAATTTATAACACGTACAACTAATATCAAAATGGAGTTACGAAGCGGGGTATATAATTCCTTTAAAACGAATTACGCGCGATTATAACGTAAATGCCAATATTAATGTACTTTTAAAACTTTATAATAAAAATTATAACGTATACCGTTAACCGAATTAAGTAATTAATAATAAGGGGTATAATACTAATTAAATATTTTAAAAACGTATTCGAATTTAATAAGTTCCATAAGTTTAATAATAATTACCTTCGCATTTTTAACAGCCAGTATATAATAGCAATCGATAAAAATTACAAAATTAAGTTAAAAAAATTAGCAGCCCGTAAAGCAAAAAAAAAAAAAAAAAAAAATCCTATTTGGTTATTAAGATACGTACAACTATAAGATATAACTGTTAAAAAGTGGTAAATTGCTGACAATACTACATATCACTATTTATAAGGACCTGGAAAAGCTCGGACAGCCCCCTAGCCCGAAAAATATCATTCGGTTACTCCCGCAGCCCGTACAAAAATGTTTAAGACATTACTAAAAACAGGGCGTTAAAGTAAAAAAATAAAAACTATAACGTGGTTTCAAAGGACGATACGGACCAGGAAACTAAGTAAATAAAGCGCAAAAGGGGACGAGCGAAGAAAACAGTACCAAAACTGTACGCCTTAAAAACCTTAAATAAAGCTCCAAAATTAATGCATAAGCTGAAGCTAGTTTTAACATAGGAGAGCGATAATTTGAAAAATCGCGACCCGTTCCACCTACTGCTGACTAATATCGACAATGAAGACGGCTACAGGTTGTACGCCGTGGTGGACGACGGCCCGTTACTAAAGAAAGTAATAAAAGGCCCAGAACGCGAAATATAGCTTAAAGCCATCTTAACTAAAATTAAAAAGAACCTATAGCAAAAAACCTTCTGTTTCACAGTAGATAATAAGGGCCATAAATACCTGGTAGACGTTAAATAGGTGCTAAGAAAAAAATATACTTCTATAAAAAAGTTAGAAAAATATAAGGCTCGTATCTACATTAAGGGTTTTACCCAACGAAAAAATATTAACTATAACGAAACTGCAATTAACATTATAAAAATTATTTACTAAAAAATATTTCGACGTATATTTGGAGGAAAAGGTTAAATATTAATTTTCCCTTAAAACAGTTATTAAGCTAATAAACCCTTTATACGGCTTAAAATAAGCTAAAGTTATTTAGTAAAAAAAAGTTAAAAAAATATTTACGAAATAAGGTATTCGTTTATTAATTTTAAATAACGTGATTTACTATAACAACTAATTAAAGGATGTTATCGTTTCCTACGTCGACGACTTCCTACTTATAAGATCTAACCTATAACACTTAAAAGGTATTATTAACGGAATTGCTAAAAACGTACTTACTAAAAATTTAAGTAATGTTAATTAATATTTAAGCGTACGAATTATCCGTTTAATACTTACTAAAAACGTTAAGCTAAATTAGTAATAATATATTAAAAAGCTATTAAAATTATTAGGATTAAATATTATACGGAAATAACTTATGTTATTTATTAAGGATTACTTATAGTACGTATTAAGGTACGAAGGCGTAATTAATAAGGAAGATACTTACGAATATATAAACTTTATAAGAAAATTTAACTTTTTTAATTATATTAACAAACCGGATATAGCCTTTATAACGTTAACTTAGGCTAGTTTTATAAATAACTTAGTCTTAAGGGATTAAAAATATATTAAGCGATTACCGCGATATTTGAACGGTGCCGTAAACTTATCGTTTTAATATTAAAAGTTAGACAAAAAATACCCGTACTGGAAATATAACGCCTTAAACCTATTCGGAATAATAAATATAAATTTCACAAATAATAAGTTAGCTAAATCCACTATAAGTTGCGTATTTTTTATAATTAAAGCATCCGTTTTATAACTTTCAAAGTTATAAGATATTATTATTAAATATACCACTAAAGCAAAATACGTAAAGATTAAAATAATTACAATTAAGGCTACCAAAACTAAGAACTTTTTAATAAAGCTAAAGCTTATATTAAAAAGCCTTATTTCCATTTTAGAAAATAATATAAATACGTTAAAATAAGTGATAAAGATATAAATAACATGAAAGAAACGCCATATTCGGCTAAAATACCACTACGTCTATTAGGAGGTATAAAAAGGTAAAATTAACTTTTAGTACATTAAAAGCAAAAATAACCTAGCAAATGAGCTTATAAAACTACTAAACAGGATTAATTTCGAAAGATTCATAATGAACGTAAAACTTAAATAAATACAGAACAAATTAAAAGGCACTTGAAATTAATTAATACAGGGCTTTAATTCTTTAACAGATTAAAACTTAATTAATTAATTTCAAAAAATATAATAACCGAAACCACTTAAAGTAAAAGGGCGTATCGGCAATTAATACTTTAAAGTGCTTACAGTTGGTGGGTCAGGCCGTAAGATGCAGCCTGGGATATCTTTTATCTAGAAAAAGTTCTTTAAGCATGAATTTAAATATGTAATAAGAGCTTGGCTTAGACGTTTATAATCTGAAGCAACATCAACACACAGTTTGCGCCAGGCTACTGCATTTGATCACTGTGACTGCTGACGCATTTCTTAAACCTAAATTTAACTGTATTAACTCTAATTTTTATTAAAAAGAATTCGAAAAAATCCTTTATACGTATTAACTATATCCGATAGGTATATAAGGTATTAAACATATTAAATTAAATTTGGCTGGTTGGTAAATTTCTATTTATTTAAAAAGTTGAATTTATTTAAATAAATAAGATAAAATGGGATAAAATAAATAATTTTGGTAGCGATGCTTAAAACGAAACCCTTATTCGCGCAATTTTAGCTTAGACTTCGTTAGTTCGTTACGGGGATTTAGGATTTTTTTAAGGTTTAATTGGTTAATTTTTAGCGTAATATATTAATGCATTAAAAAGCTGTGAGAACGAGCTAGTAGAGGCATGAGCTAGCTGAGATGAAGTATTTATAAGGTAATCGTTTAAGTTTCGATAATAGAAATTAATATTATATATAGTTATTAATTTATACGATTATTATTTTTATTTTTAATATGTTATAGCGTAATTTTTAGGCTTTAATCCTTTATTACTTTATAATGTATTCGTTTTTTTTGTTAATTTTAAGGTTTATTTAAACCGTTCGCGGTATTTCTGTTAGATATTAATCAGGAGCCTGTTATCGTATACCTTGCCGGATTTGGCCAGGTTAGCGTACTACTTCTGTAAGTTTTTTCTTCAAGAAAAGCTTATTTTATTAAGCGCTAAAGATATCGATTTTAGGATTTATTTCGTCCGGTCGTTAATATTTTTATAGAAAATATTATATTCCCCTCCCTTATACATATACGTTGCAGAGCTTTAATGGTAGGTTTATTTGCTTTTAGTCGTGATTTTAAGGGTATTCGTTAGGTAATTAGCATAATCGATTTTTTCGATAATTCTTTTAAGAGATGTAAATATAAAAAAGGAACTAGTTAGAGTATTATTTCATTTCGTATAATGCATTCGTTATTTGTTGTAAAAGGTTATATCGGGTTTTATAAGTTTAATAAGTTACGAAAGCTATTAATCAGGATCGATATAATATTAAATATTAAGTGCGTATGGTCTAAATTAAAATTCGCTTTTAAAACGATTTTAGTTTTTAAGTTTTTTATAAATAACGAAGAGGCGTCGACGGTATTGTCGCTATTATTATTATTAGCGTATTTAAATGATTACAATTTATATACAGCTTATATTATTTTAATAACTGTTAATTAATTACTATATACTTAAATTAAGCGAATAAGACTTTTAATTATATTAGCAGTTACAGTGATTAAATGTAGTAGCCTGGCATAAACTGTATGTTAATATTGCGTTTAAATTACCAACGTCTAGGCCAAGCTCTTATTATATACTTAAATCTATGCTTAAAGATTTTTTTCTTAATAAAGGGTATTTTAAGCTGCATTCTATAGCTTAACCCACTAGCCATAAGCACCTTAAAGCATTAACTGCTAATACGCCCTTTTGCTTTAGGTAGTTTCGGCCATTAAATGCTCGAAAATAATTAATCTTTTAATGTATTAAGGAAGTAAACCTTAACCCTTTTATTCTATATCTTTCGGGGGCTCTAGGTTTTAAACGATAGGCTTTGGTTTCCCGTCAAGCCATAAAAATAATTTTTTACAGGGAATGTTAATAGTTATTAATTTTATCCTATTAAGATTAATTAGGGTATTTTTTTTCAGGTAACCTCTTTTTTTGAAAATACTTTTCTAAAAAACATTTTAATAGAAAGTTATTAATATATAACGTATATTTTATTATAATTTCGTTATCTTTTTATCAAGGCTTTTTAAAGGCTATTTTATATTATTAATAAAAATGGCAGCTATAAGTTTTTCATTTGTTATAATATAGATTTTTTTAAACCTAATATCTAGTATCGAGTTTTTTTTCGAAATCGCCGATATTATTAATGATATTAACGTTTATATTTAAATCTTAAAGTAACTTATTTTTATCGTTTTCTATGGATGAATATATATGTAAAAATATGGCGCTGCCTATAACTGTCAACTTAGTTGCTTTAAGGCAGTTAGCCACCTATGGCTGAGTACGTTTAGTTACCTGTGGCTTATTTTTGATTAAGTTAATTCTGATTAAGCTGCCAGTTGCTGTAACTTTAGCGCGATTAATTGTCTGAAGCCTAGGACTCTCGGTTGCCTGCAACCGCAGCTTAGGACAGTTGGTTCCTTGCAGCTTAGGGCTTTCAGGGCTTTCAGTCTTTGTATAATCGGTGCAGTTAGCTGCTGTAGCTTTAGTTACTTTAGCTGCTTTAGCTGCTTTAGCGCTGTCGACCACTGAAGCTACGGTGGAGTTAGCCTCTTGGATTATCCTATTATACCACCGCATGAGATTCTGAAGCTATTAATCCTTAATATAAGCGCTAAAGATTTTTCCGTTTAAACGGTATAAGCTTTTTAGGTCTTTAAGGATAAATTACTTTTCGCTTTAACCACCGCTATGGATGTTGTAAAAATTATTACTTCGGTTGTTCTGATTGCTATTACTATTATTGTTACCCTGACACTGGCCACCATTCTGACCTTGTTTTCCTTTTTTGCCTTTTTTTCCCTTTTGTTGTTTAGGGCAATTTTTCGCCATGTGCTCATATTTGTTATAGTTGAAGTAAAGTAGTTACCTATTTTTGTTCTATGCAGGCTTGTTATTTTAAGTATTTCTCTTACCTTTCCGGGCGTTAACGGACCGTCTATTATTTTTTTTATTAACGCGGTTATAAAATTTGCTATTAAAGTTATCGATTAATTAATAAAAAAAAATCCGTTAACTATAATATTAATAGAATGATTTTATTCTAATTATTAACGCGGTTTTTTATAATAATAAGGAATATAATAATTTATTTTTCCGTTTTAAATCGTATGTTATAGTTTTTTATTTTCAAAAAATACTTTTAAAACTTAATAATAAAATATATTAGTTTTTTTTATTATAAGCAATTTTGTTATGGTTTTTTTTTAAAAAAAAAACCTTTACTAGAATTTACTTATCGCCCCGTAAGTTTTCTGGAACGTTCTTAATATTTTCGTACCTTTTATTAATACTTATAATTAATTTTCAGAGCGGTTTTTTATAAGTTTTAATAATAGCTTTTGTTAAACGTAGCTAATTTAAATAATTTAATTTTAGTCCCTTTTCGTAATTAGTTTTTTCTATTATAAACTTCAGGCGTTATTTTAAAATTTTTAATTAATGTAACTTGTTAAGTAATTCTTTTTATTTAAGAAAAAATTAAAACGTTTTTAATGTAATTTGCTATTTTTATTATTAAAATTTTTAAAATTTTTTAAGCTAAAATTTAATTCGCTGGAATTATTTAAATTGTTAAAATTATTAATATTAAAAAGTTATAACGGGTTTTCTTTTTTTAAAAACCTTTAAACGAATTTAGAAAAAAACTGTTTAAATTATTAAGGTTATTACATAATACTTTTTTTTCTTTTCGGGGGGTTAGGCTTTTAGATATTAAGTTTTTCAGTAAACCACTTTTTAAGTTTCGTTTCACTTTTTTTTAATAGGTTAATCTCCTTTATATCGCTTTTCAGGGCGATAGGTACTTCCTTGAAGCTACTTGCTTTAACCTTAGGTAAGGTGTTTTTTAACGCTTTCGGTTACATACTAACGCTACGCAAACTTTTAAAAATCCGCGCACCTAATAGCTATATTATTATGCTGTTTATACGCTTTATAAAATCGTTATTTCTTTTATTTTAAAGCCTTAACTCCTTAACCTCCTTTTTAACCTACTAATACTTATCCTTTCATATTTTAACGTTGCGTCTAATACCGCTTATATTAATATCTAAAAAAGTATAACATTTGTTTAAATTATTAATAGTTTATTATTTTTGGTTAGGGGTTTATATCGATCGTTCCTTTAGCTATTAAAGTAATTAAGTTAATAGGGTACCTTTTAAAAACGCGCCAAAAGCAAGTCTTTTCCCTGCCGCTATACTTAATATAAGTTCCTTTTGTTCCACCTTTTTCTTATTATAATATTTTTCATTCTAATAAACGTTCCTATTGTAAAAAAGTTCTTATTAGGAAAAAAAAAAGGGTTTTAATAAGCCGCTTTACTTAATAAAAAGTTACCCGGGAATTTATTATTTGCTCGCTATTGTTAACTGGTAAACTTTTTATTAATTAAATAACTTATTTTAAAGTTTCGCGCTTTTTCTGTTAATATAATTTTATAAATAACTATTTCGTTTCACGTAATAAATATTAATTAATAACTAAAAAATACTATTATATTAGTAATTATGGTAATCAAATATAAAAACCTGGCGTAAATTATATATTAATATTAAATTTAAATTATAAACGTTTAAGCCAAGCTCCTATTACATATTTAAATCCATACTTAAAGATTCTCTTTTAAACAAAAAGTGTCTTAGGTTATATCTTACAACTTAGCCCACCAGCCGTGAGTTCCTTAAAGCATTAACTGCTAACAAATTATCGCCTATAAGTGATAGTAATTGTTATTCGTTTTAATAATTCGTTGCAAGTACTCTAAAACACGCAGTGCACTTTAAGGTGATCTAGCCCCGATATATATATATTTCGATCAGAGGGAATCTTCCGTATATAGGGTGCCGTAGCACCCCCTGCTAGCTAACACATCTCTTCACTGATGTTGCACGCGCTCTTCTCATATACTATACGCTACAAGATCTCAAACTAACCAGTCTTCTCGCTTTTATGATCTGGACTTTCGATACGGCGGGCGCAACCGCAATCTTGCATGTACTTCCTATTATTAAACGGAGGGGAGTGATTCCTTTAATATTAAAAGGGGATTAATGTGACGGCCGGTCCCATGTGGGTTAGATCGGGAGTTCGGGCCACGATGGCCCGAGCTTTCAGATGGGACTTTGTTAAAGGTTTCGACGTTAGTAATCTGTTTTAACTCTTTTTTTCTATTTGTTAAGTATCGTTAGGTTAATGGGTATATAATAGTATATCTAATTTTTTTTAACCTAGACTCCCTCTAATATTAAACGTATTTAATTTATTATAAGAGGTTTTTAAAAGTTGTAAAATAGTAATTACTTTATTATTTAATTAAACTTATTTACATTTTATTATACTAGTACTACTATTAAAAAGTCTTATTTAGTTTATTATAATATATTATACTTAATATTATTATTAATCACTTTGTATTCTTTTTTATAAATCTATAAAAACTTTTACATTTTAATTAACGTACTATATAAGTACTTCGGACGTTTAAATACTCCGGACAGTTTTTAGTATATTCTAATTACCAAACTTTAATAAATTTTCTATAACATTAATTAAATAAAACGGCTTATTAAGAATCGAAGATAACCCTAGCTATTTAGATTAAAAGCCGAAACCCGAAATTTAGTTATACGATATTTAGTTTTATGTATAAAGTCGTAAAAATTACTTTATAAAACCGATATACCGGTATATTTACTTATAATAACTATAGAGCTAAGTTAGAAAAATTAAAGCCAACCGAAGAACAAATTCATTATTAAACGAATTCTTAACTTAAATATGCGAACGTTTCCTATCCGGCTTTAATATTTTGTAAAAATATCAAAGTTCTTATTTATTTAAAACGTCGTGATGCGTATTCTAAATAATTAAATATTTAATTATATTAAATGGCGAAAACAATTTAAAACACGTTAAAATCGAAAGATAAATTATTCTCGCTTTTTATATAAAAATTTAGAACTATTTCATAAATAATTTTAAATTATTTATATTATAATTATAAAATAGGATATCGTTAAAAAATACTTATAAGTTTAATATATTTACATTTTTACTAATGTTCTTATAATAGTGAGTTTAATTATTATTAATGCGAAATAATAAAACCAAATTAAATAAATTTAATATAAGAATCGAAAATAATTTATAATAATATAGAGGGGCGCACGTACCAATGCACACCCCCCCCCATTTGCACACCCCGAATTTTAAAACCTTTATAATTTAAACTTTAATAACTTTATAACCGCCACAAT